>OZ025248.1:31568029-31762375 GCA_964019135.1 Arenicola marina
TGAATCGGTCTCGGTAATGGGTGGTCGTGAATGTGGTTATAGTAAAGGAATGGATGATTAGAGGTGCGTAGAGGGGGAGGGGGAGGGGCGTATTGATAAATGCCGCACGTTCATTTGAGTGAGCAGTGGCGTTCACCGGAATAGGGGACGAGAGATGTTGGCGGATGCATGATGGTTCTGGTCGTTGTGAGTCACGGCCGTCTGCTCGCCTGTCACGATTGTGTTTTTGTCGTAGTGAGGTGGGATGAGTTGGTTATGGGGGGGAGGGGGGGTCTTGGCGTCCGTTCTGATGTCATGCTCTTGTGTGGTGTGATGTCTGCGCGACCATTGTGTCAGGTACGTGGAGATATCCTGTCGCTCTATATCTGAGGTCGTTTCTCATGTGGAGATGTCATGTCGCCCTATATCTGAGGTCGTTTCTCATGTGGAGATGTCCCCGCGCTCTGTATCTGGGGTCGTTTCTCAGGTAAAGATGTCCTGTCGCCCTATATCTGGGGTCGTTTCTCAGGTGGATATCTCTTGTCGCCCTATATCTGGGGTCGTCTCTCAGGTAGAGATGTCTTGTCGCCCTATATCGGGGGTCGTTTCTCAGGTGGAGATATCCTGTCGCCCTATATCGGGGATCGTTTCTCAGGTGGAGATATCATGTCGCCCTATATCGGGGGTTGTTTCTCAGGTGGAGATATCCTGTCGCCCTATATCGGGGGTCGTTTCTCAGGTGGAGATGTTCTGTCGCCCTATATCTGAGGTCGTTTCTCAGGTGGAGTTATCCTGTCGCGCTATATCGGGGGTCGTTTCTCAGGTGGAGATATCCTGTCGCGCTATATCGGGGGTCGTTTCTCAGGTGGAGATATCCTGTCGCGCTATATCGGGGGTCGTTTCTCATGTGGAGATGTCATGTCGCCCTATATCTGAGGTCGTTTCTCATGTGGAGATGTCCTCTCGCTCTGTATCTGGGGTCGTTTCTCAGTTAAAGATGTCATGTCGCCCTATATCGGGGATCGTTTCTCAGGTGGAGATGTCTTGTCGCCCTATATCGGGGATCGTTTCTCAGGTGGAGATATCCTGTCGCGCTATATCGGGGGTTGTTTCTCAGGTAGAGATATCCTGTCGCCCTATATCGGGGGTCGTTTCTCAGGTGGAGATGTTCTGTCGCCCTATATCTGAGGTCGTTTCTCAGGTGGAGATATCCTGTCGCGCTATATCGGGGGTCGTTTCTCAGGTGGAGATATCCTGTCGCGCTATATCGGGGGTCGTTTCTCAGGTGGAGATATCCTGTCGCGCTATATCGGGGGTCGTTTCTCAAGTGGAGATGTCATGTCGCCCTATATCTGAGGTCGTTTCTCATGTGGAGATGTCCTCTCGCTCTGTATCTGGGGTCGTTTCTCAGTTAAAGATGTCATGTCGCCCTATATCGGGGATCGTTTCTCAGGTGGAGATGTCTTGTCGCCCTATATCGGGGATCGTTTCTCAGGTGGAGATATCCTGTCGCGCTATATCGGGGGTTGTTTCTCAGGTAGAGATATCCTGTCGCGCTATATCGGGGGTCGTTTCTCAGGTGGAGATATCATGTCGCCCTATATCGGGGGTTGTTTCTCAGGTAGAGATATCCTGTCGCCCTATATCGGGGGTCGTTTCTCAGGTGGAGATGTTCTGTGGCCCTATATCGGGGGTCGTTTCTCAGGTGGATATCTCCTGTCGCCCTATATCTGAGGTCGTTTCTCAGGTGGAGATATCCTGTCGCGCTATATCGGGGGTCGTTTCTCAGGTGGAGATATCCTGTCGCGCTATATCGGGGGTCGTTTCTCATGTGGAGATGTCATGTCGCCCTATATCTGAGGTCGTTTCTCATGTGGAGATGTCCTCTCGCTCTGTATCTGGGGTCGTTTCTCAGTTAAAGATGTCATGTCGCTCTATATCGGGGGTCGTTTCTCAGGTGGAGATATCATGTCTCCCTATAGACATCTGTTGATATATTTGCCGCTTGTCACTTCGAATGGCTGCGCGCATTTTACGAATGAAATGCGGCATATCGCCGGTATTGTGGACATCAACAGTTCTTCAAAGAAACAAACTATATGTAAATAGATAGTTTAAGGTATGTAGAATTCAAATATAATAAAGATTGGACGTGGTATTCACCCACAAAGTGACACTAGTCCCATTACAGTGGAGGGGTTTCAAATCACTGAGGATTTGCAGGCTGCACTTCAGGACCCTGGCCGAGCGGTAGCGAGGCCTGGGTTCTTCAGGGCTACGTTTGGCCTGTTTCATAGCTATTCCGGTGTTCGCCTCGTGTTGGTTTCATTGCTCGCAATCCAGCGGCTGGTATGTTGGTTCGCACACCATGTGTGTGTAATTTTTATCTATTTTTTTAGGATCTATTCTGGGGGGACCCCCAGATACCACGGATACATAGCTACATAAAGCTACATAAACCCTATGGCAAGCAAACGTGGAATTTAATAGCGTGAATTGGACATGTGTCCATTTGCTATGCGTAGGCCTGCGTCCACACATTTATAACCTCGCCGAGATAGGACAGTTTGTCGTAGAGAAAGGACGAGGTTCGTAGATTCCGTAGATTCGTAGAAGCTGTCGGCCCGAGGCGCATAACGCCGAGGATTGTAGGGCCTACCAATCTGTTGTTCGCTTCAACTATGTGTCTCCCAGCAATGACATGTTCATCTGGACTGACTCACATTACTAATCTACTGATAACGGAAGATTCTTAGATTCGAATCTATTGATTTATGAATGGTATGACAGTGTCCGACACTAACGCTCGACCGACGGACCGAGTCGAGTATTTGACTGGTCGGTCGTTATGCTACGACACTGGACCGGCCGGTCTTGTAACTATTTTGTCGCATTTTAAGTTATGTCAGATATGCTGTTTCAGTAATACCAATCTTTTATTTTTATTAAAAATACCTATTCCAGCTGTAGGGTTGTACAGTCACTACGGGATCTGTTCGAGACCCTACGAGACAGGGATACTTATGCTGTACTTCAATGCATATACCATCAACGACCTGTGATGCGAACCTTCCGGTGGTTGTTTACCTCCACATCGCTTCACTCAAAATATCGGCTAAAGCTATCCTTGGATGCACAACCAACGACTTAATTTTATAGCGCATGTCAGAATTATAGCCATCATTCGGAGTATCTTTATGTAATATAATGGGGCTGTTTCCGGAGTGGCTGTCAGTGTCAGGCGCGCTAATGTGTTGGGTGGGGTTTCTCTGTCGTGTGATGTAATACTGAAAGGGCACGCTGTGCAGACATCATATTCGCATCGTTTGCCATATGTCGCTTATCCTTTCGCACAGTGGGAAGACATGTGGCGCTTTGTGAAAGAGGACAAGCCTCCATAGGCGCCAAAACCGAATTATATTCTGGCCACAAAAGTGTCCCAAGTGACTAAGAGAATGAAGGCCTCATCCAGTCTAGCGATACCACAGCCGGTCGAGTGTACTTGCTACCCTACAAGACCGACCCGTCTTGTACACCTTAAAGTTTGTTTCACACACTGGTATGACGTCATAGCTTTAGTTGAAAGAGATGTGTAGTACGAACAGCTACCGGCCAACCAGTAGTAGCAGGGTAGCCCAGATGGACTTTTGGAGGCGGATACTGGTTTCTGGCAATGTATAATTAAATATTGAGCTGTCCGTGAGGCGACTGTCAGAAAGTATTAATTAGTAATTATTACCATATACAGATAGCCTACAGGGAAGAAGCCAATCTAAGCCAATCGAGTCTGCAGACCCACTTTTATCGCTATGGAAGGGGGGGGGGGCTATGCTATACAGCGTCTGGGGGGGGGGCAAGATTGACATTTAAATCGCCCCCCCCCCCATGCCGCTAACACTTTTTTGTTCAGAATTGCCCAATTTTGTGGAAAGCCGAACCTATAGCCCTTCACCGGCCATATTCGCATATACAGTTGGATTGTTATTTGGTATATATGCCCTTCATTAATCTTCCAGTTTCAGTATTAGATATAAAAGCTGGTGGTGTTTGGAGACGAAGCAAACTGTATTGTGCCCGGACGTTTTGAAGAAACCGGAACTGGTGTTGTCTCGCCGCGTGGGTGGTGGGGCGGGAGCTCTGTTATAAGCCTACCCCCACCCACCACGCGGTCAACACCAGGTAGCGGTATGTTTCCGGGTTTGACATGAATAACACTTTTCGCGTACACTCTAGACTAATGTTTGCAGTGTCATATAGACCGGAGTTGTCCGCGGTAGGCCTATATAACAAAGAGCGAGTTGTTGGAATTTAGTTAGTTTAAACATATTTTTTATTGACAATTGACAACAGCCACACTGCATATGCGAATTCCTCTTGCTAGTTGCTAGTTGTTGGAATTTAAGGTTGAAGTTGATCGTAAAATTGGTAGATTTTAAAACTTGCTGATGTAATATACTGCTGGGGTATGTATCGCCACAATATTGCGTCTACACTGGAAGGCTTTTTATTAAGTTACAGCCTTAAGCTTCAGTGTATTATGTATATATTTTTTACTTTCAGTTTGCAGCAATAGGGCTTCGATATACCCTTGTTATATTTCAGATGTGACTGCTAAGACCGTTCTGTTTACACCTACAGGGAAGGATAACATACACACGTATATTCTGCATGTATTGTTGACCTACTTACCGGCCATATGGGTACACATGTACCTGTGACCGATATGAAAAGTCGGCTTGCCATAGCACCTGTGTGAGTGAATATGTGAGTGACTGCTTTTCGTAAGGCGCGCCGGGTTGGTGATGAGTGAGTAGTATGAAAGTGAGTTTGAGAGTGAGGGAGCGGCCACCGTAAGTTGTTGCATGTTGGCCTGTATTAGCCAATCCGCCAGCGTTAAAATCCGTCTTGTCCCATCCTTTCCTTGTCACAGCGGGTATATAAACGTAAGGGATTCTGACTATGGCTCCGTCCCAGCTCGGGGCAGGCTGATATTTATTGTTCACGGTGGTCCGACTGGAAAGGTATGTTACCTGTTTGTATGATTACTTTGATATAGATATGCGTTTCTATTGGATTATTTAAATAGTATGGATTTAAATAACTATGCCTTTATCCTTGTCATATACCTTGACTTTACGCTCGATATACTTCCATGAGAAGAAGGTACTTAGATGTTTTTCTTCTTTCCCCAGACTACCACGCAATCTTAATCTTTAGTGTACATTTGTGAAATAAATGAATGAGTGAACCACACCGGCTGTTTTAGTCTGTGTCATTGGAGCCCCACGTCGGGCCCCACAGCCAGTGTGGTTCACTCATGTACATTTATTTAACAAATGTATACAAAAGATTAAGATTGCGTGGTAGTCTGGGGAAAGACGAAAAACATCTAAGTACCTTCTTCTCATGGAAGTATATCGAGCGTAAAGTCAAGGTATATGACAAGGATAAGGGCATATAGTTATTTAAATCCATACTATTTAAATAATTCAATAGAAACGCATATCTATATCAAAGTAATCATACAAACAGGTAACATACCTTTCCAGTCGGACCACCGTGACCAATAAATATCAGCCTGCCCCGAGCTGGGACGGAGCCATAGTCACGAGTCAGAATCCCTTACGTTTATATACCCGCTGTGACAAGGAAAGGATGGGACAAGACGCATTTTAACGCTGGCGGATTGGCTAATACAAGCCAACATGCTAATGAAACACCTTACGGTGGCCGCTCCCTCACTGTCAAACTCACTTTCATACTCACTTTCATACTCAATCACCAACCCGGCGGGCGCACCTTACGAAAAGCAGTCACTCACATATTCACTCACACACTCACTCACACAGGCGCTATGGCAAGCAGACCTTTTCATATCGGTCACATACCTGTTAAGACATGTTAAGACGTGTGCCTGATGACATTTTACCTCAAATGTATATTCTTTGCAGAAGACGCCGCCACAAGCTGTAGACAAACTGGTAATAATTTGTTCTCGCCGTCTGTGGTTCTGTGCCATTGTTTCTAATCAAGGGCCACGTCGGGCGCCCACCGAGCTTACTGACCTCTCTGATTCCCGCCATGTGGCGCAAGTCTCGTCTGCTTGTGTGCCTTTGTATTTTGCCGCCATTTCCATTGGACTATATCTTGTACCGTTGAGTATATGTTTCAAATGTGTGTGAGCATCGTGTAGTATCAGTTAACAAGACACCTGCCTGTCTTGTTAATGTGTTGCCCCCCCCCCCCACCCACCCTTCCCTACTGTCACATAGTACACACGAAGAAACTACAAAGGCCTTGTTTGCGTTTACTTAATGGGAGTGAACGTAAAGACCACCTCCTATTTCTCGGTGGGAGGTTATGACCATGGGGGAGTCACCGGTACTGTTGTGACTGCAACCACACGGCGACCTTGCCTGCAGACTCTCGTATACTATAATACGGATAAATAACTTAATCATTCAAGACAACTCGCCTCCCTTCCCTTAGAAGTGCATGCATGTTCCTGACTAGATGATGCCTTGCGCAATGCGAAACCTGCCCCACCTTCCGCAAACATTTTGTTCTGTACTTCCGCAGGGGAACTATGCCATAATAGAGCAACTTGCCGTCATCGTGAGTGGATGATTCTCGTATACTATAATACGGATAAATAACTTAATCATTCAAGACAACTATGCCATAATAGGGGCAACTTGCCGTCATCGTGAGTGGAGGATGATGTACCAGGATGTGCAGATTATTCTTATCCGCGAATCGTCGGAAAACCCCATAATTTTCCGCGACAAAGTGCTATTGTTTGGTTTGAGTTTCTTACTGTAATGTAATGTGGCACGAGACATCTGTCTTAACCCTATAAATGACATGAAAGGTCTCAATCCTATAAAAGACATGAGCTCTGTCTTAACCCCGTAAGTGACGTAGGCACTTTTAAGCCCGTAAGTGACATGACCTATGTCTTAATCCCATAGTTGACATTACATTTGTCTTAATCCCATATGCGACATGATCTCTGTCTTAACCCCACCAATAACATGACCTATTTCTTAGCCCTGGCGCGTATATGTCATCATTGTATTATAAAATACATAACATGTATAAACACATAAACACTTAAACACAATGTCCCCTTTAATGTATACGGGCTCAATCCCCTGTATAACGCTTGACTGATATTAGCTCGCTCTTGCAGTCACAAGTCATGTAGACCATCCACCAGCCAAGCAGGAAGTATTATTTACGTTATCTCATTAACGAAGCCAGCAACATATCTCCATGCTTAATGATCTCCTCATGTGATGACTATCTGAGTCTACATCTGTACCACGCCACTGTAGTCACGTGATCATCCATAAGGGGTCACTTGGCTGAAGTAGAGTCCCCTTACACTTCCGTGTTGGCATCTGATCCTCGACTTCGGACCGCTAATAAACATAGCTGACATAACCAGGACTGAAGGGGCTTTACGACAATCAACTCACTTCACGACTGACTGTGATGACGTCAGTGCTACGGTGAATCCAGGGTCTCGATCTGGATATGCGGAATCGCGGTTGGGGGTGGCCCACCCCTTCCTAGATTATTCTCAGTCATAGGGGCATTTGGGGTATCTCATGTGTCTGCAGGAAGTGATATATAGGTCGACACGGACAACACATGCAGCGGCGGGGGGGGGGGGGGGGTCTCAGGGAACGAGTATCTCTTTAGCTTCACCCGAGGTTCTTGCGATCTCCGACTTATTATGTAGACAAGAGCGTTCTGTCTCTCAGAGCAGAGATCTCGACGGTTTGTCCAGCGAGCAGGGTTATGGTAAGGCTTAGGGATCTCGCCAACCAGTGGAGATCGGGGTGAGACAGAGCGTACCGTTACCATGATTTACAGTCGGGGATGGCAAGAACCTCGGCTGCTAGACGTCATGCTTACTGCTTGAGTCAACGGGCTGACGGCGTGCTGTGCCATGGTCCAGTAATAGACCGACACACTACTCTAATATTACGCGTGGGTCGTGGATTGGGTGCTGCGGCAAGCTTTGGATGAGCGCCCTGGCGAGCGGAGGCATTGGCAGAGAATTATGACCTTTGTAATGTTCTATCTCACCGAAATCTGTTTTGTTTTTGTTGTCGTGTCGCAAAACCCGTTTGTAATGTTTTTTTCGTTTCCCGTCGTCATTATGTCGCGATGCATGCCTACTAATGTAAATTTCCTCTTGTTTTTGACTATTCTGTACAGCTTTGCTCTCACTTCGTGTGTACATCTTGTCGCATGAACGCCCTGTGTATATAAGCAAGACGATGTGTTTACCACATGTCGGTATGCAACCATTTGCTATTAATGCTTACGTTAGTGTTGTATCGTCAACTTGTGTAAATGTTTTAATTTTTTTAGCAATTCCCACTTTTTTTGCTTCTATGTATCATCCAACTGTTTAAATATTGTAGTTTATAGCAACGTCATTTGTCGTATTGTGCGGAGGCATCGTGCATGTTTTAAGTTCTTCGTAAGCCTCCTCCGGTCGGTCATTCTTACATATCAGCCCGAACCATGGGTTTCAGTATAGCTCACGTATTGTTTTCACCTTTACTGCAGCCCCACCGACCCGATGGCCATTCTCACCCCCACTTTTCACGCCCACCTCTGTCCCCCAAGTCAGTGTGCCTTTTCCGGTTACATTATTAACCGTTTCATATACATAAATATATGAGGCGCCTGAACAACTGTATATATATATACGTATTGTAAGCGTACTTATATATATATATATATAATACGGTTCTATAATGACCGTTTATCAGCGTGTGTTTCCCCACTCCCAGGCAGTCAACATCCGGGTTCCTGTATTGTAGAGAAGCGGGCTGAGCCCTCTGCGGGTGGCGCGGATTCTGACGGCGGTGCCTCCACCTCGGCCGTAGAGGGACTCCAGCGTCCGGGAGGGGCCTCCAGGAGACTGCTTCCCGATGACCGGGCCAAGAAAAGACGCTCCAAGTCCTTGGGCGCCCCGAACTTCATCTTCGACAAGCTCAAGCCGGCGCTTAAACCAAACAGTAAGTGGCGCTGTCTGGCGGAGGCCAACAGGATTATGGTGGTATAGGGCTGTACAGTTCTCGCGGGTTCTGTTTCCGGTTTAGGTCTTTTGGGGACCAACAAAAAAACACGTGCTCTTGGAACGAGTGCGCATCACGCTGGTGCCTTGCTGCAACTGCGTGACGCGCACTCATTTTAGTCAACGTTTTATTGTTGGGAACCAGCCAGCTGCGCGGTTTGTACCTAAAGAATCGAGTGGGTGTGAAACAATTTTTTGTTTGCTTTGGTCCAGGCATTGTTAACTACAAAATCATAATATAGTTAAAGACAAGACATTTATCTCTCCATAATGCATGTGGTCCGTTCGATGAGACCGTCGGAAGCGTTGTATTTTGAGCCAAATCATCGATGTTTACAGTTCTACGACAAACGAAGCACCATTGTCCTTACCTGCCCAGTCCATATAAGGAGCGTTGTTACGTAACCATAGATACCGCGCGCAGACACGCGCGTCATAATGATTATTACGTCATACGACATGGAAAACCCCGCGCAGCACATCAGGGCCTCGTTCGCAAGCGACCGTTAGTCGACTAATGGTTGACGATTTAGCTGCCGAACGGTGATTTGTCCAACCATCTAGTCGACCAGAACGAACCATGCCGCCACCCACGGTTCCTCTGGTCGATTGTCGTCCAATATGGCGGAGGGAAATGAGCAGTAAGCGGTGTTCGCGTCATCTTTGTGGCGTATACTTAATCTGTAACTTCGTTTGCAAGTTGATATCCATTCAAACGAATTAAAATATAGCATGGTTCATACGTAATTGCTTATTTTGCCAATTTATCATGTTTTCGTGCTAAATGTTCACATGATCGAACTAACTGTACGCTCGTTTACAGTACCCTTATCTCTACTGTTTAGGTTTTTGTTTGGGGGGGGGGCGTTGGTACTCCTCCGGTCACCAAGCCGATACAGTGAGGCTCTAGCCAAAGGACACAGGGTGAAATGTTCTTTGTAATACAATTCAGTGACGAACCAGAATTTTGCACAAGAGGGTCGGGACACACGGCGGTTGAAGGTGCTTGTTATTGGTGTTATTTCCGCCATGAGACCGACTGTCAACCCTTTTCGACTATCTTGCGTTCGGCATTAGGCTGTAATGCGCAGGCGCAATGGCAAAATCTAGGTCAAGAAATAGTCGACTAGCTGTCGCTTGCGAACGAGGCCCAGATCGCCCGACGCTGACAGTCACTCATGAGACAACCGCATTCTGGTTTATCAACTGCCTAACCGCTCATACATTACATAAATCTACTCGGATGGTTATAATTCGGATATGCACAGAACTTCAGTGGTTAGTTGTGCTTCCAATGACAGCTTTAGCCGATCTTGTGTGTGAGGCGAGGGAAGACAAACAACCGGAAGGTAGGCAACACGTACACGCCGTTGATGCTAGGCATTGACGCAGAGCATAGGTATCCCCGTCTCGTGGGGTCTCGATAAGATCCCGAAGTGACTGTACAGCCCTATAGTGCTAGTCTTGACGAGATTATCTCTGTTGATAAGGGACCACAGTCTCAAAGAAATTATCGCAATATATACTGTCGTTATTTTCTCCTGTAGAACGCTTGCACACTTATGGTGCCTTATCCAGTATTTGTCGGACAATATTAGTTTGCCGCATGTGTAAGTTCCTATCGTATGGTAAACCCAACAGCACTGTCCGGATTTTGATTGAATAGTGCACAATAGGGCATGCCAGTGAATCTCGTTTTACGTGTGCGATACCTCACGAGATCAAATTTTGGAGACAAGGACGTTATATGCGACCTTAATTTGTCACTGCGCAGCTCACTCGCTCCCTGTTTGACAAATCGGAAAGCTGTCATCCTAGTCACGATTTGGGATGTGGAACCAGGCAAACTGCGCGGTGGACACGGCGAGAAAAGGCAAATCTAGTCTAAAGACCCACTTTTATCGCTGTACAACGTCTGGGGGGGGGGGGGGTGGGGGGGTTCTGTATTTTTTCTGTATCAATAACTGCGTTCAGTAAACTTGGCGCACTGCATACCCGATATTTGTGCTGGCCTGACAGTGTTACCGACGGCCGCATGACAGCTGACAAGCGGAAAAACCAGAATTAGCAGAAATTGAGAAACGGCTTTTGTTTTCGACAGATCGATTTATCTCGTTCAAAGTAGGTAATTGGTGAGCGCATATCCAATGTTTGTTAGCATCATACTACTGATGCAGGTGCGTGATTTTATAAGCAGATTTGCTTTAGCCATTTGAGCTCAACAATTCTTGTTAGATCTATTTTACCGCGACTGATTTTATTACTGTTGGGTCCAAATCACACATCAGTAATCAAGGCTTTGAACAAGTATAGCTAAGCATTATTTAAATAAAGCTTTGAATAGGAATAACCTAAAAAAAAATCATTATAATAACTATTTTGCCATTATATACATCGTCAATCATGTACTTTTCATATAAAATAATTTGTACCTACATTTTGGTCTGAGAGATATTACACATAGATATAGATCTAAGCTTATCTAGATATTTCTGGTACATATTTCTTTTATCTATGATTCTTTTTTTGTAATTTTTCTGGAAAAACGTGAAAAGCTGAAGCTACCAGTAAGGGAAACATAGACACATCAGCTATGCAAAACAAATAATAATTGTTATCAACACAAGTGTTCGGTTAAAAAACCCTGTGTTTTATAAATGAAGCTTTAATTGAAGCCAACCACGTACATGTATTTACTTCTTGGATAGTAAGTTTGCCGCACCAGTTTAACATTAGAAATGCTACGCAATTTAATCCCAAGCATTATAACTAGATGTAAGCTTATACTGTGAAAATGGAAAAGTGGCAGTACTTGTCTAGTTGGTGGTTCTTTTGAAACTGTTTGTCAAAATATCCATGAAAACTATGAATGTAAATGAACTGAAGTAGTTTAGAAATATATTGGTAACACAATATAAATACAGCATTGTTCTTCGAAATTTGGCCAGTATTATGGAAAATTACAAGTTCGAAGTGGCATCTACCAATATATTGACACTAAGAAATTGACAGTTCTTATTTAAGACGCACGAAAGACGAATTGCGACCCACCCCTTTGTTCGCCTCGCCGGCCGCGCAGCTTGCCTGGTTCCACGTCCTATGTCGTAAATAATATGACAGCCCTCTGCGCGTGTATCTATTGTTACGCAGGGAACGAGTCAGACTGCGCACTGAACAAAAGCACGTGTTCGTTTGTTTGTCTCCAAACTGCCAGGCCGGAAGTAGAACCCGCGGGAACTGACATGCCCTATTACGTCACCTCTCCTTACAGTTCTCCTTTTTTCCAGTTCCAGCCAAACCCAAGCAGCTGCATCATAAACTTTTCAAAGGAGACAAATCCTCATCTTCATCCTGCGAATCACTTGAGAGAGGGCACAATGCACAGATGTTGGCCGATGCGGTCGTGACCGAGTCCACCCCGGACAACCCGGACCCGTTGTCCCTGGGAGCGAATGGCCAGACACCCGGGGAGGACGCGGCAGGATGGCTCAAGGACCAAGCTGCAGCTCTGAACACGTCGGGGGAGAGTATTCCGAGTTGTGATTCGGACGTCTATGAGTCGTATGAATTCACCAAGGACGAGGGTGTCGGCAACACGTCGGCGCCGCACAAAATGTCGAAGGCTTCCCGACTTGCCGTACACTCACTGTTCCCTCCGTCGCTGTCGAGTGAGGTCCCTTCCGGTCCAGCGGGTTCCGTGCTGGGAAAACGCGAACATATATACGAGGATATCGACGAGGAAGAAGAAGATGAGAAGCAGAAACAACAAGAGGAGGCGGACAAAAAACAGAAGGAGGAGGAGCAAAAGACAGCCGCCAGCAAGGTCGAACGTTCAGAGTCTCGCAAGGCATCTGGTAAAGTCTCGCGGAAAGTCTCGCGGAAGGCATCTCGCCGGAAGCAGCGCGGTTTCCGGCAGAACGTGTACGCCAACGTTGAGGCCGGGGAGGGGGGGCTGGTGGAGAGCATCGAGGAGGAGGCCGACGATATCTACTTCTCGGAGACAGACAGCGATTTCTCAGACGACGACTTTACTGACTCGGAGTTTGAGGAGGAGTTAAAGAATACGATATCTGTTGGCAGGGTCAGTCTTTGGCTTTGTATCTTTCCATATTAATACGGCTATCCCCGCCATGATTTAGCATCTGATTGCGCTACGACTATGATTGCATGTACTGTTCATTCACCGTTCTGGTGCCTGTTCTGTGAACTGTATAAGTATAGCTTCAGACACCCAAACAGGCACACTCAAAAGCAGTATATTCGACAGCGCATATAGGCCCAGACTTTAGTCCCGGGCCAGCGTGGCTAGATTCTACTAGGGGTACGACTACCTTGCACGTCTCTGGTGATCTACCTCTATCCTGCTGTCTGTATTGTTGTGACAGGGGAGCGGCGAGGAAGGAAGGGAAGACGAGAAAGGCGAGAAAAAGACCAAACTCTTCTACACGGCCAACGAGATCCTCACGACCGAGAGATCCTATGTCGAGAAACTCCGCCTTGTTGACCAGGTCCGTCCCGTTATCATAGCGACAAGGTCGGCGATACCGGCTTACGGAAAATCACGCAACCGAATTTTTGGTTTCGTATCAGGATATGTGAAACCAAAGTCGCAATTGTGTATTATTTTCTATACTTTACGCGATGGATATTATATATTTCAACATCTATGCCCTGCCTTCACATATCTGATTCGATCCGGTATGTTTATTTTAGGAGATTTTAGAGAGAGTCCTTACATATGTAATATTTTGTCTGTGATGCCATAGATTGGTAGTGATTGATACTAAATCTGTTGCCTGTAGTTATACATATTTGTTTTGTTTACAGGTCTTTCATCGGGAGGTGCTGCGTGAAAATAGGGAGTGGCACTTCTTTCCCGACGAAGTCATTCCGCAGATATTTGCAAATATAAAGAGCATTTATATGTTTCATAACGATTTCTTGCTGCCTCAGTTGGAAAAGAAAATGGCTGAGTGGTAAGTGGCCATCCTGCATTGTCTGTCAACGGACAATGTAGTTAATACTAGTCGTGAGTAAATCATGAGCCATGTTGATTTAATCATTTGCATTAACGTCCGAGAGCACCAGGTTTCCTTTGCGTTCGCCAGGGGGCGGTACCTCACGTTTAACTGATGCAAACGACGCAGTGACGTTGCATTTCTTTAGTTGTGTGGTTAGTTTGGTCCGTGACTTGCTGTGACTTTTTGTCTTGCCCAATGAACTTAATTGTAGCTTAATGGTTATTTTGGAACAATAACCCACACGTAAACAATACGTTGGTACCTATTCCTCGTAAAACATAACTTTAATACTTAGTTTTTAATATTTTAATTCTAGTAGGTATGTTACGTCATTTTGTAGTAAAACCAAATTATTGTAATACTTTAATGCTTTTGGTTTCCATGTATCTTCGAGTTCCTTGTAACCTCATCACGGTACCCTTTCCTTTCAGGGATGAAGATCCGCGTATTGGTGAGGTCATGCAAAAGTTTGCTCCCTTCCTCATCATGTACACTGAGTATGTGCAGAACTTCGACTGCGCAATGACGACGTTCGACAACTGGGTAGAAAAATCGGCCAGATTCTCCAGCATTGTCGACATAATACAGGTAACTATGCGCATATTTCTCGAGGCCTGTACCAGGTTTAAGACACTTTCTAAAAATAATCTATTGATTTAAGGTTTCTGTTTTGTACTGTACTGTTCTGTATGTCATATTTCTTTTCTTCGGAGAATAGACCTCTGTGATCTTTCTGCTGGTAACCTCCGCAAAGCGTAGTCAGTTTCCTCACTCAACTTACTGAAATAATATTATAGCCACGGATGGGATATTTGCATTTAATTGCCAAATTTATGTGATTTGCTAATAAGATATTGTAATCCGGTAATATGTTCTTTCCATTATTGTTAGAAATTATCTGTTGTCGACCATTTGTATAGATTACATCCTGTAGGTCGAGCACGCGTTGTCATGAAAACACGAGTAACAGTCGAGTTTGCTTCAATCCTTCAGAAAACTCCTGAGTGCGGTTCTCTGACGTTACAGCATCACATGCTGAGCCCCATTCAACGCGTGCCCAGATATGAGATGCTCTTGCAAGGTGAGCTGTTCGTTTGGTTCTAGCGTGCCTCCCACAATCGTCGTTGATCGTCCCTGTTGTCATGACCAATAAACCACGATTTTGTCATTATTTTTATACATTTTTCTTAGTCGAAGGACACCGAAAGCAGTTGTTGTTATCCAAATGTATTTTAGGTCAAGAAGAGTCATGTCACGTTCGGCGCGCCTGGTTTTAATTGTGTTTTCCTGCATTGTAGGTTACTTGAAGCATCTTCCAGAGGATTCCTGTGACCGCAAGGACACGGAAAGTAAGTCATCGTACCACGCCATGTTGTGGCTCTCTATTATTTCGTTATCGACTTCATATTTTGTCACAGGGGCCGGCGCGACAGCTCAGTGGGCTATATAGCGCTCGCATTGAGTGCTCTGGTCACCTGAGAGCCTAACGGCACGTGGGTCGGTGGTTCGAGCCCTGCTGTGGCCATGTCTGTGTGGTCGCGGGATAAAGATCCCATGTCTTTCTTCGTAAAGAGTAGGGTGTTACCCCCGGGGACATGGCTCCACTCTCCCTTCCTTCTCCCATTGACGCGATATGACCTAAAGTGGTTAAAGCGTCCTGAGTAACCATCCAACCAACCAATCATGATTTTATTATACTGTTGTGAAATGGTACAAGTACCATGACTGTCTTTAAAAGCAAATATTGTTATAGTATTACTTGCTCGCTTCTTATTTATGCAGTATTGCCATACAAATCGATGACTGGTCTGTTACAGAGGCTCTCGACCTGGTCACGAAGGCTGCCACACACACCAATGACACCATGAACAAGAACGTAAGTTCATCCTCCATGCAATGTCACGCTCGGAGTTAGTATAACCTTGTTTTGTTAAATGTGTTTTGTTTGTGGATGGCGCTTACTTACTAATGCTGACATGCCGCGATTAAAATCGATGCGTCAAACATTGTGCCCTAACATTATGAAGAAAAGTGAAGGCTACAATAACGAAATAATCCTCTCTCGCAACCATTTTATTTATGTTTAAATACTGCATCTTTGCTACGTTTCCCCTAACTCTCGTGGTGACAACGCCATAGCCGTTTCCTCAGCTAAGCGTGCAATACAAACGTGCGACCGTCCCGCGCTCCCTCTCTCTTTTAGGCCAGCTTCTTCAAACTGCTGCAGCTGAGCGAGGCGCTAGGTGGCACCATCGACCTGGTCAGCCCCTCCAGAGAGCTAGTCAAGCAGGGTCCCGTCATCCGGATATCGGCCCGGGATGGCGCTCTTCTGGATCGCTACGGTTTCCTGGTCAGTCTGGGCTCCCTGGAGCCACTGAGGATCGTTCTCGATCCGCAATGCAAAAAAATGATGATTTAGGGCCTGTGCCCATAATGTACCGTGCGCTTTGGATAAAGTGTCGATATGCGCGACCACTAAGCCCTGTCGGATGATTGCAACAGGTCTTCTTCTGATATCATTTAAAGCGGGTGTCCAACTTAATCTAATCGCCATCTGCACTGAAAGTTTACATCTTAATATTAATTTGGCGAGTGTTAACGCGTTGTTTCCACCGACTGGGAAGGAGAAAAAAAATCGAACCTGCCCCCATCAATGTCGAGCAGGGCGCCATTTTGCCGGACCAAGTGACGTATATTGTGACCCTTCATTCGGCGCCGCCTTACGTTATAACTGGAAGTTATCTCGCGGAGGGAACTCTTCACAGTCGAGGTACATTTTAGGGGAAACTCGGTCACCACCGATAGATCAGGGCCGCGATTTACGGATGAATTGCGGAAGTTCCAAGCCGCACAGTAGACCATGTATTTCATGGCAAAATAACGTCCAAACTTATTGATATATCTTTTGCAACGATTGTCCCATGAAAAAACCCATGATTGGAGTTAGGATCGCAGCTATTTATATTTGCGATGACCACGCGCTCTTGTTTTGCTCACACATTAGGCGTCATTTCCGGTTTGAATATCATTAGAGTATCGCCTCCTGATTGGTCAATCGTGGACACACCTCTAAAAAGGGCTGCCGCCTGGTTAAGCGGCGAAATCGTGGCTGGCGGCCACTTCTACATTTTATTGTGAGCTACAGACAGGACGGAAAATTCTGAAATTGGGAGGATATACACTTGGGTATTATATGAATCGGTAAAGCAGCGTTAGAGGCTGGCGGTTTCCTTTAAACATCCAGCCTGTCACTATGGTATTCAGGCGGCCGTGAAGGATATGGCCTTGAGCGAAGAGATATGATAATCGATGTGACGGGGTTAATATCTTCATGTGCAACGAAACGCGGCTAACGTAAGTAAAAGTTAATATCGATAGCATTGAAAGCTATTTGCTGTTAGTCATATAGTCATTGGAATTCTGCTGACGTGTTGCCTGTGGCCTGTGTCCATTCTATGCATTTTCAGCACCATGGTGTTATGGTTTACCGGTTGGTATGATGACGTGCTGAGCCAGTATCGTAACGCTGCATCCTATGTGGTATGTGGGGCCAGCCCGGTAGCTCAGTGGGCTAGAGCGCTCGCCTTGAGTGTTCTGGCCACCTGAGAGCCTAACGGCACGTGGATCGGTGGTTCGCGCGTCGCAGTGACCATGTCTGTGGGGTCGCAAGATAAAGATCCCATGTCCTTTGCAAAGAGTAGGGGATTACCCCGGGGGACATGGCTGCACTCTCCTTCTCCCATTGACGCGATATGACCAAAAGTAGTTAAAGCGTCTTGAATATACAACTAACTAACCTCTGTGATAGGTGACTGTTACACGGAAGATTGAATTGTCTTTTCAGTTCAACGACATGCTCCTGGTCTGCATGCCAAAGCTCGGCCTCAAACAGCAGTACAAGCTCAAGGCCAAGGTACAGATTGAAGGCATGGTGGTAAGTCATACAACGAATTCAAATATACACTGGTATAAGATATTTGTAAATGTATAGGTAAGGCAGGAAACCGACCGGATGTGTATATGTAAAGACGTGCAATATAGTCGACGTAGATTGGTGCCCTAGCCCTGAACGGCAGGCTTTATTGTGAATACCCGTTTCATTCTGGAACAAATGTGATTTTAAACAACTTCCTCTTTCTTTTCAATAATGACTCCATTAAATACAGAATATTCTGTAGACATAGGTTGTATTACCTACGGTAGTCTTAACTGTTTAACCAGGCTGTATTTGTTGGCACAGGTCATGGAAGGAGACAACCCAGAGACGCCCAACACATTTGTTGTGAAGAGCAAAAAGCAAAATATCGAATTTCATTTTAGGTAAGTCAAATCTTTATCTAACACTCCGTGTAGTCGGTCGTTGAACATGTAAAACACATTTTGAACACACTTCTGTAATTCCCATATGCTATGATCCAATGCCAAAATTGCCCTTTGTGCCTTTAGATAATTATTAAGGCGATTTATCGCAGAATTATGAATTGTCCCTTTGTGTCTATGACTCGTTTGTTATTAAACTGTTCTATTTTCTGTGTGTTTTGCATAGGTCCATTGATGACAAAACAGAGTGGCAAACGGTAAGAATTTATAATGCTAAAATTATTTGACTTCAAATACTGGTAGATAGTACATTGTATAACCTTTAATCAGTCTGATTGCATGGTGCTTTAGTATATGTGTATTCGTTATCCGTAACCTCGTTAAGTAAGGATGCATCTTTCAGAAGTCAGTTTGAAATTATGGCCTTAACGTACTCGACCTGTGGACGTGTGCCGTGTTCCGTGGGTCGTTATTCTATGTTAAAGCAAACCATGGTTCCGGCATAGCTCACGTAGGACTCACATCTCCCATTCACTGCAATAATAATTTAATGGTCTGTAACCTGGAAACTGCATCGTAATGTGGTTGAGAGGTCCTTTTATTTTACATGTGTTGTTGTTTGTCGCTTTCTAGGCACTATGGAACGTCATTCGGGAATTCAACAAGAAGCAGATGTCCCGACAGGCTGAGTTCTCACTGGCCCACTCGGTAAGCAGATGTCCCGACAGGCTGAGTTCTCACTGGCCCACTCAGTAAGCAGATGTCCCGACAGGCTGAGTTCTCACTGGCCCACTCGGTAAGCAGATGTCCCGACAGGCTGAGTTCTCACTGGCCCACTCAGTAAGCAGATGTCCCGACAGGCTGAGTTCTCACTGGCCCACTCAGTAAGCAGATGTCCCGACAGGCTGAGTTCTCACTGCCCAACTCGGTAAGACACGGCTGACTGTTTGTTGCCAGGGTTACACCCCGCTTGTTCCTACACCCGGGAGGCGGCCCCCGCTTGTTGCCAAGGTTACACCCCGCTTGTTGGTACACCCGGGAGGCGCCCCCCGCTTGTTGCCAGGGTTACACCCCGCTTGTTCGTACCCCCCGGGAGGCGCCCCACGCCTGTTGCCAGGGTTACACCCCGCTTGTTCGTACCCCCCGGGAGGCGCCCCCCGCTTGTTGCCAGAGTTACACCCCGCTTGTTCGTACACCCGAGAGGCGCCCCCCACCCGCTTGTTGCCACACCCCCGCTCACCGTCCCACCTCTGGCTCCAGATGAAGGAGGATCAGCTGGGCAAGCAGGCCCCCATGTGGGTCAAGGACCAGGATGTCAGCATGTGTCAGATCTGTAGCCACATGTTCTCCATGTTCTTCCGGCGACACCACTGCCGAGCCTGTGGCCGCGTGAGTATGGTCCTAATACTTCAGCTACTCATCTTAACTCCCGTCCCCTTTGAACGTGTATGGGGAGTATTTCGTCTAACAACCGCATACATACAGACTAAGTCGTTTTTTTTTCATTTAGGAACATATAGCAACACGTTGGTTTCGTAGCAAGATTAAGGAAAAACGTTTTGATGAGTGGATGTAAGGGGCTACAAAGCCAAATTGGGACCCAAATCTACTAAGTTGATAAACATATTTGTAGCAGTGAGCCATCGGAAGGAGGGGGGAACTGCAACAGTGAGTCACAGCATTCCTACTAGCCTTGGCTGCAGGGATCAGGGGTCTTAGCCGAAGAGGTGGAGTGGCTGACTCGAGATCGGGAAATCGGCGCCCGTTACATATTGATGATTAATTAACTGTGGCTATGGAGACACGTGGGTGACGTGATTTGATTCGTTTAATTACGAGTCGCAAAATAATTGAGGACATTGTGTGGTTTATGGTACCCTGCGTCTCCGCCAGGTGGTGTGCAAGGTCTGTTCGTCCCGCAAGACGCGTCTCGAATTTGACGACAACAACTGGCACCGCGTCTGTGACCTCTGCTACAACAAGCTGGAGTTCAAGGTCAAGCCTGGACGCTTTGAGGAGCTAACAGGCAAATTTGGCAAGAAGAAGAAGGGAGTCTTGAACGTAAGCAGAAGGATCATGTTGCACAGAATTATTACGTGTACCTTAGTGGAAATCTACCGACATAAAGCTTATTTCGTTAAAGGTTTTAACATTATAATGATTCAAGGATGCTTATATATATTACTGTATGCCGGCAAGTGGAGACTGGATTTCCGGTAGTTGTGGTTAATTCCTTGTTATGTTAACAAGGTCAAGGCCACCGACCCGGCCCTGCTGTCCGCCTACCTGTTGATGACCACAGACAAGAAGTCCTGGGACAGACGCTGGTTCGCGCTTCATGACGACTTCGTGCTCTACTCCTTCAAGGCCAGACAGGTACACGTGTTAATGGGGCGGATACTCATTCAAGGCCAGACAGGTACACGTGTTAATGGGGCGGATACTCATTCAAGGCCAGACAGGTACACGTGTTAATGGGGCGGATACTCATTTAAGGCCAGACTGGTACACGTGTTAATGGGGCGGATACTCATTCAAGGCCAGACTGGTACACGTGTTAATAGGGTGGATACTCATTCAAGGCCAGAGAGGTACACGTGTTATTGGGGCGGATACTCATTCAAGGCCAGACAGGTACACGTGTTAATGGGGCGGATACTCATTCAAGGCCAGACAGGTACGTGTTAATGGGGCGGATACTCATTCAAGGCCAGACAGGTACACGTCTTAATGGGGCGGATACTCATTCAAGGCCAGACAGGTACACGTCTTAATGGGGCGGATACTCATTCAAGGCCAGACTGGTACACGTGTTAATGGGGCGGATACTCATTCAAGGCCAGACTGGTACACGTGTTATTGGGGCGGATACTCATTCAAGGCCAGACAGGTACACGTGTTAATGGGGCGGATACTCATTCAAGGCCAGACAGGTACGTGTTAATGGGGCGGATACTCATTCAAGGCCAGACTGGTACACCGTGTTAATAGGGCGGATACTCATTCAAGGCCAGACAGGTACACGTGTTATTGGGGCGGATACTCATTCAAGGCCAGACAGGTACACGTGTTAATGGGGCGGATACTCATTCAAGGCCAGACAGGTACGTGTTAATGGGGCGGATACTCATTCAAGGCCAGACAGGTACACGTGTTAATGGGGCGGATA
The DNA here is from genome assembly GCA_964019135.1 of Arenicola marina. Taxonomy (NCBI): domain Eukaryota; kingdom Metazoa; phylum Annelida; class Polychaeta; family Arenicolidae; genus Arenicola; species Arenicola marina. Next base: position 31,589,619 of record OZ025248.1, read on the forward strand.
CTCGATCAAGACCAGACAGGTACACGTGTTAATGGGGCGGATAATCCTTCAAGGCCAGACAGGTACACGTGTTAATGGGGCGGATAATCCTTCAAGGCTAGACAGGTACATGTGTTAATGGGGCGGATAATCCTTCAAGGCCAGACAGGTACACGTGTTAATGGGGCGGATAATCCGTCAAGGCCAGACAGGTACACGTGTTAATGGGGCGGATAATCCTTCAAGGCCAGACAGGTACGTGTTAATGGGGCGGATACTCATTTAAGGCCAGACTGGTACACGTGTTAATGGGGCGGATACTCATTTAAGGCCAGACTGGTACACGTGTTAATGGGGCGGATAATCCTTCAAGGCCAGACAGGTACGTGTTAATGGGGTGGATACTCATTTAAGGCCAGACTGGTACACGTGTTAATGGGGCGGATACTCATTCAAGGCCAGACTGGTACACGTGTTAATGTGTATTAATAAGGAGACATGAGGGCATTTCGCGTATTGACTTAGGGAAAACTAAATTAGTTCAGCATAAGATGTCAAATGTGTGGAAAAGACTCACAAGTTAGACCCATCAGAGCGTGTAATACCAAGGAACTCAAAGGACATTAAAGACAATGCCACTTCCCCGCTGTATGACACCTGTATTATCTATGTTGTGATCTGTATCAGAGTAGGGATAGTTGGCAATAGATGATGTCACGTGCCGCACACACACACCCAGCGTCTGATGTCGCATTGCGCTACTACCAGAGATCACACACACGCCCAGTGTCTGATGGTCGCATTGCGCTACTACCAGAGATCACACACACGCCCAGTGTCTGATGGTCGCATTGCGCTACTACCAGAGATCACACACACCCAGTGTCTGATGGTCGCATTTCGCTACTACCAGAGATCACACACACCCAGTGTCTGATGGTCACATTGCGCTACTACCAGAGATCACACACACGCCCAGTGTCTGATGGTCGCATTGCGCTACTACCAGAGATCACACACACCCAGTGTCTGATGGTCACATTGCGCTACTACCAGAGATCACACACACGCCCAGTGTCTGATGGTCGCATTGCGCTACTACCAGAGATCACACACACCCAGTGTCTGATGGTCACATTTCGCTACTACCAGAGATCACACACACGCCCAGTGTCTGATGGTCGCATTGCGCTACTACCAGAGATCACACACGCCCAGTGTCTGATGGTCACATTTCGCTACTACCAGAGATCACACACACACAGTGTCTGATGGTCGCATTGCGCTACTACCAGAGATCACGCACACACCCAGTGTCTGATGGTCGCATTGCGCTACTACCAGAGATCACACACACCCAGTGTCTGATGGTCGCATTTCGCTACTACCAGAGATCACACACACACCCAGTATCTGATGGTCGCATTGCGCTACTACCAGAGATCACACACACCCAGTGTCTGATGGTCGCATTGCGCTACTACCAGAGATCACACACACCCAGTGTCTGATGGCCGCATTGCGCTACTACCAGAGATCACACACACCCAGTGTCTGATGGTCGCATTGCGCTACTACCAGAGATCACACACACACCCAGTGTCTGATGGTCGCATTGCGCTACTACCAGAGATCACACACACACCCAGTGTCTGATGGTCGCATTGCGCTACTACCAGAGATCACACACACACCCAGTGTCTGATGGTCGCATTGCGCTACTACCAGAGATCACACCCACACCCAGTGTCTGATGGTCGCATTTCGCTGCTACCAGAGATCGCACACACACCCAGTGTCTGATAGTCGCATTGCGCTACTACCAGAGATCACACACACCCAGTGTCTGATGGTCGCATTGCGCTACTACCAGAGATCACACACACCCAGTGTCTGATGGTCGCATTGCGCTACTACCAGAGATCACACACACCCAGTGTCTGATGGTCGCATTGCGCTACTACCAGAGATCACACACACCCAGTGTCTGATGGTCGCATTTCGCTACTACCAGAGATCACATTGTACCGTACATAATATCTGTAACTACCCGTTTCAGGACGTGGTTGCGATGACGTCGATGCCTCTTCCGGGCTTTTCCATCAACCCCGAAATCGACGAAGTGGAAGGGAAATGCATCTTCAACCTGTTCCACAACGGCCTGAAGAAGACCTACTGGTTCCAGACGGACGACAAGTCCTCGTTGGAACGGTAAGGCAGATCTACCCTCCATACGCGCAGGATGACGCAGTAGGGGGGGGGGTACATATTTTTATGTTAACTATTATCTTAATTGTTTAATTGTTTCTCTTTAATGTCGGCGTGGAAAATATAATATCTAATATGTTGGTCGTCGTGGTTAAATTATGATTGGAAGATGCGCTGTCGCCAATTGCACAAAATGAAGGTTATTTTCTATGATTTGGGGTAACGATTAACATGTAGCAAACTAGTGGTAAAGTAATATAATTTGTTGCTATTTTATGATATTTGTATAAATTTAAAGCCATCTAAGGGCCATATATAATGTCGGTAAACGTCTTAAGCTATATATGAAAGGCACCTTTAGTTTAAAATTTATAAATACCAGCACAGATTGACAGCAAATACCCTATACACGATTTCTTCCATTTTTACCTTTACAAGCCCTTTACAAGTTTTGAGTTTGTATTCTCGAGTTCATGTTTGAGGTTTTGTTCTTACGTTGTTATTTTTTCATGTGTATCCTCACAGATGGGTGAACGTACTCCGGAAGCTGGTCAAAGCGGAACTTCCGGACTCGTCTCTGACGTCAGGCGGAAAGACGTCCGTGCCGACAACTCCCGCCACGTCACCCCGTGTGTCATCGGCAGCCGGACCCTTCGAGAGATCTCTCGCCGAGGACGCGACCGATTCCAACAGCGACCCGTAGGGAAGGACGGCGCGTCACTTCGAGAGATCTCTCGCCGAGGACGCGACCGATTCCAACAGCGACCCGTAGGGAAGGACGGCGCGTCACTTCTGGATGTCCATTGCCCGGTGGCGTGCTCTCAGTTGCGCTCGGTGGGGTCAGTGATACTAAAGTACGAACTGCGGCTCTCTCGGCCGTGAAACGCCCCGACCGCCACCTGATACGCCATACGCGTGAACACTGCTCAACTCTACACTCAGGTGCCAGACTCCGTATAGTTGACTGGCCTTCTTCATTAAATCAGCCGAATTCTGATCTGACATTTCCTTCCGCTTGTTGCTAAATACGGCGGTCTGTGTGATATTTAAACATGTTTCGCCTTCCATGTTAGAGCGAACCACTGTTTTGGTATAGCTCACGTATTACTCTGGCAGTGCCTTAATATACGCTACGTGCTAAGCCGTTGTGCAGTTTATACCCGCAATATGCTGATCGTGTTTGTGAAATCGACACCTTGCCACTCTTATGCACTCGAAAGCAAAATCGATACACACGGATATTTCAATTAAATGACCTGTCTAGAGCAGATACAAGTGACGTGTAATGACTATATTTTTGTGCAACGATGATACTTCTGAGCAAAGCCAAACTGCAAAAGATGTACAGTTCATGTTTTACATTCGTGGTATGTATAGGGGCTTCGCGTTTTCCCCGGTTTCGCTGGAGCGACACGACCGAAGCACAGTCATTTTGTAAGCCTCTGAATGAATTTGTATTTTTCTCTTTAACATGTAAACTATGTATGCGTTACCTTAGTAACGCGTTAAACTGTGTCCGTTTCTTGAGCTGGTTTCAGGAATATGTAATTGTTACAGCCTGTGGCAATCCTATTCGATCTTAGGTTATGTTATCTATATACATAAGGCCGGAAACAAAGGACCGTCCTCGCACTGAATCCTAATGCTGCTAATTTTGTTCCCACCATTTGCAAAATGAGGGGTTGTAACCGATCTAAAATTTATTGATGCTTAATAACTGCCTACGATATGGATCAGTGGGTGCGTAATAAATAGGTGCGATATGGGTCAGCGGGCGCGTAATAAATAAATTTAGCGTCCTGAGTATACGACCAACCCACCACTGTTGATATATCGGGCCTTTTCAGTACTATTCCAATGTGACTTCAACGGTTTTTGTGGTAGTTTTATGAGGACTCTGTGATAGCCAATAGTTGTATGTGGTGCTTGATAAGAGGTTCTTACCTCGGGCATGTACGAGCCCCCAATCAATACGAGATGTGACGTCAACTTATTGTGTGTCAAAAGCACGTTTATAACGCTCAACACAGTTAACTTGAGATATTGAATATGTCTACAAGAAAGCAAAGACTCCAAAGCTAAGTATCAAAATGTCTCTTTAATCTGATCACTGATGTGTGATTTTACCACCGATAGATCACAACAAACCGAGTGTTTCAATTATACAGGTCAGGAACGCCTGACAAGTTCGATTACCAGTGCTTCCCCGAAACGTCCCCCTATGATCAGTGTGCTGAAATATACCTAGGAATGTTAGTCCTCCATTCACTGTAATGTATGCATATACTACTGTCTCATATACCTGTGTCACATGCGGAAATGCCCCCCATGCGGATATAAAAGATATGTTGAGACCCCCCCCCCTTTCCATGTGTTCGTATGGTGCCATTATTATAGATACAGAGGGGCATGGGGGCATTTCCGCATGGAACAACCTGTCTTATGTATATCTGGTCAGTTTATCATCAACTGATGTAACTTAGGTCCCTATAAAAAAATTTAAAAAATGACAATTTTCATTGTCATTTTTTTTTATTCATTCATTCATTTCATTCTATTTTTTTTTAGTTAATGATAACAATTGTTTGGTAAGCTTATATGCTAAGCGTAGATTGTTGGCGAATCGTCTTTTGTGTGAAACGCGAAATCAAATGACCGTATTCCTGCTCGCTTTGCATGTATATCTGATGCATTCTAATTGCCAAACAATCGCTACCAAACTGTGGTGTTTTCTTCGCGCCATTGGCTCTATTAAATATAATATCAATTGCAGTAGATACGCCAGATACAATTGTCACGGTGTCAGTGGCCGTATGATCTACCTGCCTTATTCCATGTGTCAGCTAGGAGGGCATTCTGAATACGAGCCAATGTGACTACTGATCGCGGCAGAGCACGAAACATTGGTTACAGGTGTGTATGACTTATACGAAGGCAGTAACGTTACGGAGTTAGTACCGCCGACTGGTTCACTGGCTCAGTCTTCAGAGAGGGAGGGGTGGGGGTAATGTTACTTATAGTCGCTTCACACTGGTATCCGCTTCCCATAGTTCACCTACTTTGTATCGATATAGTGCATAAATATGATGCAACGTATGTCAATCAACATATGAAACACACAATCAAGTACGAATTGTTCATATATTATATCGTTAGATAGGCATAGGATGTATCAACGCAATACAACAAGAGGACCGTCAACACTGTGGTGAATAGGTTTACTGGCCTGGGGCCGTATTCATAATCCCCTCGTCAGTTACGCACGAAAAGTGCATTTTCGTCCTAGCCTAATCAGTTCGTTGTGGTGGTGTTCAGGATTAAGAAATCCTCTTCAATATAAATTTAGCGCTTTCTTAATTCAGAAAATCCACTTTTTGGGTGACTACATATGTATTTTGAACCCGATAATCGCTCGACAAATCTTCCACTTTGCGCTAAGTCTAGTGGCGTAGCCTAAGTGGTGATTATGAATACGGCCCCACGTGTTTAAGATAATGACACATCCATCGGTAGACACTTGAAAGTGCAGCCCCTAAGGGTTATATATACACTAGCATTTTATAAATGTTATATATTTCTACGGATTCGCTACTTCTTTCACATATTGAATCAAAGTTTATCGTTGTATGATATTTACCTTTGATACCCATATTAGAGCGTTTCATTTATCTTTCAGAAGTGTATTCTTGTTTGTCTTGATATTACTTTTGGACCGTTGGTTTACCAAACCAGGATAAATGCTGTGTACAGGCATATTTTATAAATTACGCAAGAAATAAAATACATTCAGGAATACATTTTGTATTGTTTCCCGATGGAAACTCGCGTGTGACGCGTGTTCGTTCATTGATACGACAGCTGTGTGACGCTAATGGACGGGCTTCTTGAAGGTCACCGTATGTTATACACACCGATTCAGCATTTGTAAAACGGCAGCATAAGCAGCCGTCTAGTGCTAATATTGTACTTGAGAATGACCTGCTGACCACATTTTACATTATTGCCAATGGAAGAAGGAGTCCTTATGAAGAACAAGCCTTAATAACCGATTCTTCAGAAGTACGACTGGATTATCTTCAACCGGAAGCCAGACTTAGAACTAATTAAACATGAATCAGGTTTGCCACATGGACAGAAGTAACTAAACCTGACCCAGGCTTGCGAACTTTATGGAAGTAACTAAACCTGACCCAGGCTTGCGACAAGGACGGAAGTAACTAAACGTGACCTAGGCTTGCGACAAGGACGGAAATAAATAAACCTGACCCAGGCTTGCGACAAGGGCGGAAGTAACTAAACCTGACCCAGGTTTGCGACAAGGACGGAAGTAAGAAAACGTGACCCAGGTTTGCGACAAGGACGGAAGTAAATCAACCTGACCCAGGCTTGCGACATGGACGGAAGTAACTAAACCTGACCCAGGCTTGCGACAAGGACGGAAGTAACTAAACCTGGCCCAGGCTTGCGACAAGGACGGAAGTAACTAAACGTGACCCAGGCTTGCGACAAGGACGGAAGTAACTTAACCTGACCCAGGCTTGCGACAAGGACGGAAGTAACTTAGCCTGACCCAGGTTTGCGACAAGGACGGAAGTAAATAAGCCTGACCCAGGTTTTCGACAAGGACGGAAATAAATAAACCTGACCCAGGCTTGCGGCAAGGACGGAAGTAACTAAACGTGGCCCAGGTTTGCGACAAGGACGGAAGTAAGAAAACGTGACCCAGGTTTGCGACAAGGACGGAAGTAAATCAACCTGACCCAGGCTTGCGACATGGACGGAAGTAACTAACCTGACCCAGGTTTGCGACAAGGACGGAAGTAACTAAACCTGACCCACGTTTCCCACATGGATGGAAGTAACTAAACCTGACCCAGGTTTGCGACAAGGACGGAAGTAAATAAACCTGATCCAGGTTTGCGACAAAGAAGGGAAGTAACTAACCCTGACCCAGGTTTGCGACAAGGACGGAAGTAAATAAACCTGATCCAGGTTTGCGACAAAGAAGGGAAGTAACTAACCCTGACCCAGGCTTGCCACAAGGACGTAGGTAACTTCGATGAACGTGACTGAATATTACCATGTTAGCGACGTGGACAGAAGTAACTAAAAAGTACCATGTTCGTCATGTGGGCGGTATCGCGGGTTGGCCTCCTCATGAGCCTAGTCTTGATTGATTGCTCCATGTGAAAAGCGGTGGGCTGCCCTGTGAATGTCCGGCGTTGACACAGCAATTCTGAACACTTCCCCCGTCCTGTGGCTTGCCAAGCCTTGCACAGACCGCAGTCCGGCCTCGCTGTGACGTTTGCCCGTGACTTGCTGCCGCCTGGTGGTGGTAAGCGCCGCTTCCGAATCACCGGGTCGCGCGGCACAGACGGCGGGAAAAATGTCGTCTGCTATCAGCGCGTCGTAGTCAATGTCAAGGTCGATGTCGTCCTCCGTGTCGAGTGGCGCCTCCCAGACGGGGGATGGCAGCGACTCCAACCCGCTGACGTCATACGGGGCGTTGAGACACAGGGACCACGCCTTCTGGAGGTTGGTGTAGAGAGTCGGGTCCTGCTCCATGCAGGCCAAAGCGTCGTAGTCGACGGAGCTGGACGTGTCGGATTCCGTGTCACTCTCCCGTATGAAGCGTTCGAAGAGATCCTGGAGGCGCTTGGAGGGTCTGAACTCTCGGGACACCGGTGACATGGACCGGCGCATGTTCAACGTCTGCTGCAGCAGCTGTAGCGCATGCGCACTGCGGCTCAGCGCAAGAGGCGATTGGGGTCTCCTGTGTCGATCGCCTGTTTCCTTGAGCTGAATGGCTTTCTTTCTTTTCAATTCACGGAAGACTTTATCATCTGGAAGTTTACCAACCCAAACATGGATATTATTTTCACCACCCACAAAACAGGTAGAAGGTTGCATCCCACTGCGACCTTGACTATGGCTCAAAGTTGCCCCTTATGTTTTGCAACGTTACAGGTCTAATCGTTTGTTGTATCTCCCCTCGTTCATCCGCCACCTTCCCTTAGCGCCCATGTAGACACGTGTCCATTCACATGTATACCCCAATCCGTATGACAACCGGGGGCTGCAATTACTGTTTTGACCACTAAAAGCAATTATATCCTTAACATATTAAAACTTTTGAAATGTGACCTGAAGGTCAAAGACTGGTGAGAGCAGTAAGCTGGCGAAAGTCTATATTACACAGAACAAAGTAAAGATTGAAGTCAATCATTGACTGTACCAACCTATGGGTTTGCTGACGCTGCCGCAGCACAGGTAGTGGCAGGTCATCTGAACGACGTACTTGTAGCCGGTACGGTAAGTCTTGCGACAGAGGCCATAGAAGATGGGGTTGAGCATGGCATTGAGGAAGACCAGTCGGAGAGCCATGTCCTCCACCATCGGCCTCACCGTCAGACCGCTGTACTGGAGCACCGTGGTAATCTGTGTCAGATAAACCATCATGGCTCCTTAGATCTAGTTTTCATTCGGATTTATTACGGAAGGTTAGGAATTGATCCAAAAATTGCGCATGGCGCGGCAATGATAACGCGGACATAACGCCATGACTGTTAAGCGCTAACAGTAGTTTGATTATTCCTCCAATTTGTTCATGCGCTCATGTTATGGGAGTGAAAATGTCGAAAACTACTAGGAATGAAAGTGCTCATATGCCGTTAAGGCATTTGAAGCACTTCTCCCCCGCCCCACCCCCAAAAAAATGAAATAAATACTTATTTTTATGGAACTGGACTATGTTGTGATGGAATAAACGATTCTGATTCCAAAGATTAGTGTTACCGTAGAGCACCCCCCCCCCCCCCCCCACACACACACACTTCCTCCCCTTCCCTCTCTGCATAAGAGCAGCATAAAGCACCGAACATTCGATTTTTTGCCCAAGGCCCACACTGTGTGGCCCACCCTTCGTTTAATAGGCTGCCTTACTTACCACAAAGGGGATCCAGGTGATGACAAATGCAGCGGCCGAGAAGAGCACCATCCTCGCCAGAAGCAGCTCCCGCCGCTGTTTGCGGGCCTTTCGCTCCATCTTCCGCAACAACTTGTGCATCTGTTGTTGAACGTAGGCATGGTGGGCCCCCCTCGGCCCCGCCAGACCCCCCGCGCCCTTGCCACATCCGGGCACTTGTGCAGGTCGCGGAGGCAGGGCGTCGGGCGAAGTAACTGAACCCAGCCCCTGGCAGGGAACGAGCGTTTCTGAATGATCGCGCTCAGTCGGTATGTTTCCCAAATCTTGTCGTCTGCGTTCGCCCGCGACTTGACTTCCATAGCACCGGTTGCTAAGCAACGCATCTAGAACGGGAGACGGTTGGTCGGCTGTCTCAGTCGCATTTCTTATGAGCGGATTGCTATCGATGGAACTCGTTTCCGTGTTTTTCTCGATGATACTCTCGCTCGAAATGTCGTCTACCTTCTGGGCGATTTTGGAGAATGACTCTCTCAGCTTCAGGAGGCTGGCGTGGAAGTCTAAGGTCTTTTCAAAGTTGCCTGTTGACATACTGCGTCTCATAGCGTCTGGGAACAGTTCAGGGATGGGAAGGGCAAAGCTGTGGCTCCTGCGTTCCGCCCTCGCAGTCACGTGACATCCAGCGAGCTTCTTCGAAATTAACGGATATTCGACTGCAAAATCATCTGCGCATAACGCATATATTTCATGTGCTTTATCCGTAGAGTTATCGTTATCATGACAACCAGAACAAGGACCGGAAGTGTTACTATGGCGACTGTGGAGTGGACTTTTCTCCAGTGGTTTCGCAATCGCTAAATCTATTTTTATTCGCGGTAGGCCAGTACAATGGCAGTGGTACTCGGGCAGCGGGCACCTGCCAATCCAGGCTTCATTCAATCCAGCGCCGCTCAGAGTATCGATACTAATACCTGTTGACACAGAGCTGAGATGGACTCTGGAGTCACGGGCATGCTTCGATGTGGTGTCCCGAGCCTCTGATTTATTTCGTTTTATTGGGTCGTTCCGAGTTTCAGAGGCCGATTGTTCGCTAAACCAATGTTCCGTTGGCAACGGGAGTCTCTGGCTTGCCAACGAATCGTGTTTTTCTAAACAGTCCATGGATGCGGGGATTCTATCCCTGCCCCCACCCCCATCCCGAGGCGCCTTGTTATTGCCATTCGCTTGGGCGTTATTCCCTTGGTCCTGCCGAGCTCTCGCTTTCCGCGCGCCACCTACCGGCGTGGGTTTGGGCGGCTCAGAGATGTTTGCACATCGGTCCCGTGAGATATCGGAATGTTTTTTGTCGGTCTTACTACTTACGGCAAAACGCGGTACTTCTAGCAACGCTGCTGCGTTAGAGAACGCACGAGATCCATTTGGGAAACTCGATTGATCGGAAATCGATCTATCTTGACTTGGTGCGTTGCAAAGGGACTGCGGGACGCCTAGGTTGACTTGGGTAAGGCCGTTATTTGTCTGTGGCCGCGCCATGTATGGGTCATGACGGGCTTCTGTCGCGGGGCCTTTTACGCTGTTCACGGGTGGCACGTACACTGCGCCAGGGCAATGGGGGGATAATTTACAGGATTTAGCGGATCTTACTTTAGTTTCCTCCGCCTTTATAACCTCGTCTACCATCTGCTCTCGTTCCATATCCTTCCCTCCATCATCACCATCATTATCATCATCATCAACATCATCATCATCATCATCATCCCGATCATCAGCGTCGTTGTCTTTCTCCTCCCCCGCCTCCTCCCCCGCCCCATCCCCCATCCCCTCCGCCTGCTCATTGTCCGCCCTCTCCGCCCAACCGGCGGCCGCCCGTGCCCCCTGCTGGCCCATCTGTTCCATGGCCTGTGAGATCTGCTGCAGCAGGACGTTGGCCCGCCGGCGGTGGTAGTGCCAGAGGATCCGCACCAGAGTGCCGTTACACACCAAGAACGCCGCAAACCCGACCAGGAAGACGACGCACGTGATGACGTTCAGCACCTTATCGGCCACGCTGACGAACGCCGCCTTGTGGACGCAGAACCGCCAGGTGGGGATCACCTGCACGTAGTCGCTGACCCCGGGGCTCAGCCCGAAGGACAGCCCCGTCATGGCCGAGCTCAGCCCCACCCCGAACGCCAGAACGATCTTGACCGCGCGTGGCGAGCTGATCCGGTGGTAGCGCAGAGGCCACACCAGCGCCAAGTGCCTGTCGAGGGAGATGACCACCTGCAGGATGAACTGCAGCTTGAGGTAGACGGCCGCGGCCACCGCCTGAAAGGGGCAGACCCAGGGCGGGTAGAAGGGCACCCACCGGGGCCCCCTAGCCAGAGCCCCCAGCGATATGGCGTGGACCGTTAGCACGGATAGGAGGTCGATACACGCCAGAGTACCCAGACAAATATCCGGGATGCTTCGGCGAGTTTTCTGCTGCCTCACCATATAGATAACCACGACAATGGTGAGCAGATTTCCCACGCTGGCCACGGGCACCAGCAGTAAATAATAGATGGTATTGTAAAGGTGGATTAATTGGTCGTAAAGGTTGGGCCCCGTGGAAGCATTCGTCCGCGGAGGCAACAAACTGCTGAGGTTGAAGAAGGGTGGTGAAGGCTTCATAATGACACATCGTCGGCTCGCACGCACAAAGCTCGTTATACGGGGATATCTCTGTGTCCATTGATTCACCACAATAATGTTTTCTGGTCAATTAGACTACAGGTTCAGTAATAATTGCATGATAAGGTCGTTTTGTTGTCCGGTGACCGGCGAGTTAGGCATCCATCAGTTGCGCGATAATCCCGGAAGTTACATTGCTGGAGCGTCACGTCCGTTACGCGTGTTTTCTAAAGGATTTTTCACATAGTAGAAGTCTTGTACTCTCCGTCACGCAACCGAGGTCGATCACCCAAAGACGAACAAACTGGATGTTTAACACAGTACAAATGTGTTATATCCATATGTTAGATAAGCGGCCACACTGAGCAACCGCTGAGTAACTTTTTCCCGACGGGGTGGTGCGGGCAAAATCTCTATCGCACAGAACGGTTTTTGCCGATGTTGGATGCCACATCAACACTGATGCATTGTAACAGCTACAGGGTTATTTCGCAGTTCTGTTTTATCTCAGCATAACCGCGATATGTTGCGCGGTGGGAGAATACAGCGTGGGCCTGCCACAGCAGAACTACGGTCTACACACGTGACTCGCACCTCAAGGCATTGAATCATCAAGCATTCAATATATATATAAGCTTATATAACGTTATATATAGCGCCCCAAGGAATGTTTGTTGATATCCACGTACGTATATGCTGAATTCATGTAGGTCCTGGTTCCATATCCATGTATGTTGAACAAAAAACAACGTTAGTCAAGATTCACGGGAAGCAATCAAAACTTGGATTTTAGCTTTCATACCTCCACACGTCCACAAAGGTCTTAAATATCCATATTTCTGAATACTCAACCATCCTGAAGTGGAACACGAATTACTGTTTGTCAAGTCCGAATCGATTTCCGCATGAGTCCGGAGGCGCTGACCCAGCATGGGCTGAGACATGCGGATTTACATGGCCGCATGGAGGCAAACCGCCCCATCGTGGAAGGCCCTCGGGAATAAAAGTGAGAATACGAGATTTGCCTCCTCCTCCTCCTCTTCCTACTCCCCTCAATGCTTAATCCCCCACGCGCGTCCCCCCGCAGCGCCAGCCGTCACAACTCGACGCCACCCGGCCGGTGACGCACTTCGCCCCCTAGCGGCGGGCCCCCGTATCGATGGCCTTACCACGCGCTGATGACAGTCAATGCAGGGGCCGCGAGAGTAACGAGAGATCGGTCGCCGAGCCTGCAGGCTGAGTGTGGAACCCCTAAAAATGGCCGGAGGATGTGGGGCAGGGCAGCATACCTCAGATTTATACCGGCGGTGGCGCAGAGATTATGTTTACACAGACATCCACACCTGAGTGAGACGGGGCCATGTCTCCTCCCCTTATACCGCAAGATCCACGTGCTAACCAGGGCGGCTTGATTAAATCAAGACTAGCACGGTAGATACTCCCATCGGTGAGTGGCAGAGATATTGCCAATCTTCAGGCTCAAAGCCTCTTGACTACCGAGGACGAATTGTGTGATTAAGAACAGGCCAGATAATCCTTGCAAATCCACTCGTACATGTTTTAACCAAAACACCCTGCACAAAGGTGTGTATCCCGTGGTATCAGGGGGAAATTCACTGCAGATCTAACATGGCTATCTAGGATCCGGACATGATTCAGATTGCGGACGCCGTCCTGTTTATATGATACATCCATGTTATGCGGAAGTGAGGAGATTTGCCGCCGTCGAAGTAGTCACGTGACTTTCGCAGACCCCCAGTCAGTCGGGCTGGGCGAGCCGACAGCTATCAGCCAATCAATGCTCCGCTTGCAAACCTGGTTGAGATCAATCAATCTACACTCTACAGAGGCCGCTTTTCCATCCTCGTAATTGGACCTGTCACCCCGCTTCACCAACCCCCAACCCTCACCGGCGGCTCACCCCACCGACACGTACCTTATCCCTGTCCCAACTGCTCTATTCACCTTTCTCCCGCTTCCATACACGCTAGGGAGAACTTCGATCAGCCCGTGTGCCGCTTTAGGAAGCAGTTCTATGTTCGGCGGGGCGGAACCGAATTGCACTCCGGCCATAAAACAGTTGATTGCCATGATAGAGAAAAGTCACGTGGGGATATTACAATATGAATGTATAGGATGTCATGGGGCTGGGTATTACATGCACTGTCGTCCTCGCTGGCCACGGTACGACACGGAAGAATGAGCCATTGCCGTGGATGACGTCACGAGTCTGGGAAATACGTTTTTATCATTGGCCGACGATGAAAACCAGTATCAGGGCAATGACCTCAAAGTGAAAAATTACATCATACATCTGTCTGGGCGATATGCCTTTCGATCACCGCCGAAGATGATCAGGGTGTCATGAGACACGGCACTATATTCTCCATTCCTCATTAAGATGCGACACTATGCTCTCCATTCCTCATTAAGATGCGACACTATGCTCTCCATTCCTCATTAAGATGCGACACTATGCTCTCCAATGCTCACTTCTGGCCACCTGAGAACCTAACGGCACGTGGATCCGTGGTTCGAGCCCTGCTGTGGCCATGTCTGTGTGGTCGCAAAATAAAAAAATCATGCCTTTCTTCGCAAAGAGTAGGGGCTTAGCCCAGGGACATGGCTCCACTCTGCCTTCCTTCTCCCATTCGCGATATGACCAAAAGTGGTTAAAGCGTCCTGAATAATACAACAAACCAATCCTCGCTAAGGATGATGTCATGTGATATGGCAACATGCTCTTCAATCATTGCCGAAGATGAAACCGGAGCCCCTGCAAGTCTACACCTAGACCTGGGCCTGGGCCTGACATGGGCCAAACGTTTCGCCCCGGAATAGGAAAAGAGCATGAAACAGGGCGAAATATTCGGCCGCGGACCATTTCGAACTTACGTACATGCCCAAAATTCATCAAGACCACAGGTGGCTATGTTGGAATGTAATCGGGAAACCAGATTTAATCGTACGTCCCGAGAATGGAGGAGATGCGTTTCTGCGTAATCACGACAAGTGAGACAACTCAACTTCTTATATAAAGAGTTTGACGGTTGCGCGATACGGAAACATGCAATACTTTCATGAAGTGCCCTTATACAAACAAAATCGGGCCTGAGAGCCTAACGGCACGAGGATCGATGGTTCGAACCCCGCTGTGGCCATGTCTGTGTGGTCGCAGGATAAAGATCCCATGTCCTTCTTCGCAAAGAGTAGGGGGTTATTCCGGGGTCATGGCTCCACTCCCTTCCTTCTGACCAAAAGTGGTTAAAGCTACCTGAATATACAACCAACCAACACAGAAACTCCGTGGTTAAAAAAGGAAAAAGTGCACACTCTGGTGTAATTATTTGTTGCTTTGATATTATTAATGGTAAATTAACCAAAAGCATTGAACCGTGCGATCCATCCGCGCTGTTGCCAGGTATTTCATGTTACATGTTTGGCACCTGTATCTAGACGCACGGTGGATTAGTCAATACTACAATAGGTTTGCTCTAAATGAAATCAAATTTCGGCAATACCGTTCTCCATCGGTACGTTTACAAGTATGTAATCCTAGGCATTGCCAGAATGAAGACGTGGCCAAAATCCCAAACGGATCGAATGACTGGTATTGCGTTGGGCAGATGCACGAGAATGATGGAGAAATTTGTTTGCGAGGGGGTGGGGTGGGTGGGGGTGGGGTGCTTCTTTGCTCTTAGCTGTGAGTATTATGACGACCGGCGGGTGGGGAGGGGGGGGGGAACAAGGTGAGGGCATTCCCTTCATCAGGAAGTTGAGTCTTCTACATGCCCCACCCCTTACCACTGAAACACACACACTCCTGGATCAATTGCATTGTGCTTGAACATTAATTATCGGGGCCTGATCAGGTAGAATGTGGAGGGCTGGGTGGGGAGGGGGGTTGGACAATAAATAAGTGTGGAGCCTTTGCCGCCAGACCGCCCTTATTGGGCCCGCTACAATCGCTCAATAAACAGTTATATGTCAGAAATGCGTGGACAATTCACAAGAAAGAGAGAGTTCATCCCCGATATTGTCGTTATTGTCGTTTAAGGAATCCACGCAATGGAAGGCGGAAAGTGGGCTTCACCTTCCATCATAAGTGACCCCATGCAGAACTGTTTATTAATTAATGCGGCGCCGCAGCGTTTGCATGTCCCCCTTCCCGGTCCACCCCTCTTCACTCATCTACCCGGGGAAATCAGATGTCCAGTGGCCGGCAGTTGGCCCCTTGAACACGAAGCCGTGTCGACAGGCGAGTTGGTAAACACCCGGGGCGTCCACGCCTCAGTTTTATCACTGGCGAAGGGTTACGTAATGCCAGCTAGCGTGACTACTTTAGTAATGCAATGGCAGCCGTCACCGCCAGGAGCTTGAGGGTTATGACGCATAGACAGTTTTCATGCGTAAGTTACGACACGATTAGGAATACGGCCCCTGTAGCCTAAGTACAAAAACTTTATATTTAGATCATAGAATTATGCAAACTGTGGATATTCTGATCCCTTATTATAATCGAGAAACATCGATTTTTTTTTTTTTTTTTGGTGGATGGCGTAATTGTCGCAAATAAGTAAGGCCCTCTTTTCGTTGTCGCGCAGTAAACACCGCATCATTTCAGTATTTACGTATAAAACACGTATTCCAAGTCTATATATGGGCCGCTGCACAAAAATGGAAGATAAATCTGGAGATGAACGCGCTGGTGGCCTGACGGAGGGCATTAACCATGTGTCAGTGCCAGGACAGTCCGCCCAGAACCGATGGCGCGAGACCCAGTGACTAGCAGACACGTGGCTGGGCGCCCCCACAGCAGAGTTTATGTATGTACTACACGGTCTCTGCACACCGTCACCACCACCGGTCACAATCGAATTTCATTGAGAGCCTGTACTCTGCCGCGTGCCAGATCGATGCTCACACCAGGAAAGGGATCACATTAATCTAACGGAGCGGGCAGCAGGACAGGTAGACGGTTACATGCAGTCATCAGAGCGCGTTCCCAGCGTCAGAGCCGACACTCATTAAGACAAAACGTTAAAGAACGCGCGTCGGTATTTATAGCAATATATTCTGTAATTTGTGGCCGGCTTTATATCCCTGCGCGCCTGTTCGCTGATCGGTATTTTGTGTGTGATGTCAACCGCGGCTCGCTATCATGTCCGCGCGCAATATAAATAAACCGCGCAGTTTTGTTGAAATTTTGTTGTTTTACAGACTCTCAGATATATAAAACATATATGCATCATAATTTTGAGATACTTTTAGTCTCGATTCTAAAATGTACAAAATCTAAGATGGCGCATATTGCTTTAATTAACAGGTGACACAGACTTGTTATTGGTTAATGATATTGCAATGCAAATGCCAAATATTTTTTTTCCAAACAATAGTGTGACTTATCTTGAATGACCAGAGCTTCATGGAGTCAGTGTAGGATACTTGTCAGTCATTAAACAGAAATCGTTAGATGCAGGATATATATCTATCGCTGAATGAAGGTGTCATCGCCAATATTCTTCATGCCACAGGACGCACGGAACCCAGATCAGTAGGATTACCGGTACGTTACTTAGAGTTTAGACTTAAATGTAGACACAGACTTTAAAGCAATATATTCCGTAATTTTTTGTATTACCAACCTCTTCCCCATGTCAAATAAGTATATTCTGTCTTGAATTTGAATCCTGAAAGCATGTGGGCTATCCGGAGAGAAGCATTTTGGTCAACGGAGCAGAAGTTGGTGACCGGCTTTATATCCCTGCGCGCCTGTTCGCAGTTCGCTATTTTGTGTGTGATGTCGACCGCGCAGTTTTATGTTGAAATTGTTGTTTTACAGAGATCTAAAACATATATGCATCATAATTTTTGAGATACTTTTAGTCTTGATTCTAACATGTAAACAATCTAAGATGGCGCATATATATATTGCTTTAAAAACCAAACAATATATATATGTATCTTTTATTGGGCCTTATGTACAGTCATGATAAACACACACATATTCTTTGTACAGCCATAAGTAAAACAGTTCTCGCAATCACTCGTGATTATTTACACCGCATTTGTACGCATAGGAAAATAAGGTTCCTGGACCAGGATTTTCACGTCCGGTGCCGCATTGCAAGCAGATTAATGGAAGATTGCGAATTACGACTTGAAGATTGCCATGGTGATGTCGTCTTGGGCCTTGATCAATACAGTTCTGGAAGACAAGGTGAGAACCATTACCACAGTTTTCGATATCATGATTCATGGAAGGACGCAAGAGCGACGCAACTTAGTGTGTACGTGGGCATGTGAACAAAAACATCACTTCACAGCAGTACGTTTGTATTATATATTTATGTATGCATTTATGGAAAATTGAAAAGTTTAATAGACGTTTACAGGTAAAGTGTAAAATGTCAAAAATCTGTGCGTCTTTTAGAGGTCACATCTCAAGGGATTTGTAGTGCTGTGTACATTTTATTTATTCATTTATCAACAGTTATTTCAAATACAAGTACTAAAATGTCTATGACAATAAAGATTTTATAAAAAAAAAAAAAATATAGATATGTATGTCTCTGTAGCTGAAAAGTGATCGGCGGTCATTACAGTTGAAGTTTTACCCATTGGAGCAATGCATCCGGGACCATCGTTGACCAAGTACCGGTATATTATTCTTTGATTCTCTTCATCCAATAGAACCGTTGTAGTTATCTCAGTTATTTCTCACTGAAAATTAGTTTTTGGTATTTATTTCCTGACCACTCACCCAATGTCAGTCTCCACACTAATCACAGGGGATTCTGCTCCGTCAACATGCAGTTTGGCAGCTTGTTTTGCTAAACTAGAGATATGACCTGCAGATGACCCGCTGACTTTTCCACGAACTGCAACAGTAGATTAATACAATACATCGTCAGCAATATATAAGAAGCTGAAGGGATGATTAAACCCAAAACTCAAAAATAAGAAGCAGAACATATGAAACCACTGGAGCTTGAATTACAATTCAACATATCCCTTTGATTCCACATCAGGCTCTTTGGGCATGAGCGTAATATTAATATATACAATGTTGGGAGCTGGGTTTCCATTAACACACTTGTGATGCCCAATATTATCAAGAAATGCTTAGAATCTCACAACCAGATAAATGATATGTTCTTCTGCTATTACTTATTTCTATTACTTATAAGTGTATAAATATTTCGACTTGAGCCGTATATAAGTCGCACCTTCGGTGCGATTATTACCGAAAAGATTGATTTGTAAATGCAGATGACATATGAGGCATTGCAACTAGCGTTTAGTATTGTGATTAATTATATTATATATGTACATCTTACAAACATATAAATTTACTGCCCTTCTCGCTCAGTTTCCAAGTCTTAACCCTTCGAAGTTTGTTGCAGCAGGCATCCGTATATGTAGGGTACTTCCACAGTTCTGCCTTTTGGAAGCCTGACTTGATACTTGATGACATGTGTCCACCATTGTTAACTATTGCCCGTAATTGCATCTAACTCGGCGCTCCCACGCAGTTTGTTGTCGAAGGCTGTAAGAACTGACTGATCTATGTTTTTTTGATTGCTACTCAGAAGCACAGTTTCAGCGGCTTAACACCCGCGGCTAATAGTCGACCAAAGAAGCGGGCGAGTCAATTAGGCATTGTTCATAAAGGTGGTTGATGCGTCGCGGTCAGTTAAACTGTGTTGCATTGTTAGGGGGGGAGCGGAGTGAGAGGTCCATCATCATCGTTAGCAGGGTGCCCAATTTTGACTCCACATCGTAAAGTGGCTGGGCATGTTTCGGTAAGCGGCAATCGATGGTGTATAACTTGATACAACTGCTGTCTAAGACTAAGTATGCAGACCTGATACTGTGTAGGTGCGACCCGACAGTGGTTCTACAATTGGCGTTGTCTATTCTGACAGGCGAGGATGGTGGAAGAACGACTCCCGATCTCCTGGCCGGTCAAGTAGGTAGGGGGGGGGGGGGGTCACAAGAGACAAGCCTGGACTTGGTTCATATATAAGTCGCACCGGTGTATAAGTCGCCCCCCTCAGCCGCGAGGAAAAATGGTGCGACTTATACACCGGAAATTACGGTAATATAACAATTTCTATCAATAATATACATGTTCTTACCTCCCAGACACAAGCCTTTAGAATCTGTACACAGGACTCCTATAACCCCAGGGGAGTTCATACTGAAAAGTAAAAAGAACACATTATTAACACATTACAAATGATAAATAAGTATGGTTTTTGAGATGACAATGTCAGGAAAATCATATAAACTTATGCCAGTTATCAGATATAAAGTGAAATTGTTAATTCATAAAATATTTCTGCAAGCTTTACATTTACAATGCAAAATACATAACTATGTGAATGAAATTATGCAGTGAATCAATTTTGATCATATCTACCATTTCCACTCAGGGCAATCTCATTTGTAAATAGATAATGTTGGATTTTTATCACTCAATAAAAACAAACAAAAGTACCCCATACAGCAGAATATGCTGGGACTCTCCTAAATAGAGGCACCGCCTGGTTGACTTTAGAAGGGGCCAGGATATTTTGTAGGATGTAATTTACTGCGGCGCCGCAGTAATTTTTCCGCGCCGATGTAGTTGGCGGAGGCATGTAGGTGAAATCTGTCACGTTATTATCAAAGACCTTACCTCATAGATTCAGAAAATGTTTAGTCCGATGATTTTGGTATCCAAATAAGTGTGTAACGTTGCATAAACCATTCCGGGCGGCAGCCTCAGCTCAAATGGCTGCTTTCTCGGCATGCCGTAATCTCGCCCCCCGCCAGCCGAGCCTGAAGTCTCGCGGTGGAGTGGGGGGGGGGGGGGTGCCAAGCGCCGAGGAGCTGGCTTCACTCTGGTTGGGGTCGTTTCATTCATGTAGGGTTGGGTGTTACTGGGCTTCTCTGCACACTTCTCTGCACACAGCCATACGAGGTGGCGAGCAAAGGGGATGGGTAGGGGGAGGGGGGAGTCGGCCAAGTAGAATTGACTTCCTAGTACCATCACATTAACTGTAGATTTCTCTGTGTTATATTTTGGGGAATTGTCATCAAAGGGAGAATCGGACAAGTGGAATTAAATTCGTTCGACCAGCACATTAACAGTAGCCTTTTTCCAGCTTCGCGTTTGGGGAGTCAATTATCAATAAAAAATTGAAAATCAGCGGCGGCCGTAGATCTAGTCATCAAAGGTCGATTCGGACAAGTGGAATTGAATTTGTTTGATTCACTGTCACTGCCTTCTACGATTTTTGACCTCGGGTGTTTGAGTCAATTATTTCCTAAAGAGAAGTGTTCCTGTCCGGCGACGAGCACCTGCTATCATATAGTAGCTGCTAGACGCTCTGTGGGCTTACGAGTTGATAGTCAGCGCAGGGTAGTTAACCTCACGCAGTTACGTAAGAACAACAGGAAACGGGCGGATAAGACTTCGGGAAGGAAGCGACCACGGGTTAAGGATCTAGACTTAGTTACACCGGCACCAGATTCTAAGAAAGCTAAAGAGGACAGCGAGATTAGTGAGCTTTGCGGGGTTATTGAAGGCAATGGGTGGTTGAGTAGTGATCACATGGCAGTTACTTCTAGTTTGTTACGAGATAAGTTCCCGCATAACGGGTTTCAACTTAGCACCGCTGCACCTATTTGGAAGGACGAAGCATGGCAGATACCCCTCTCCAGCTTGCAGAGCGTCCCGGCTCCTTGTGGGCAGACTCATCACACCGGCAAGGATCACTGGGTAGTTTCGTTTCAAGATGTAGTTGGGGGGCCGGTGTATGTATTAGACAGCGTCTACAAGGCACATGAGCCACTCACTCCCTCCCTCGAGATCCAGCTAGCCCAGATTTACGGTCACGGACGAACTTCTTTAGATGTTATACTGCCAGTCAGGCAACAACAGCAGAACGGATGGGATTGCGGCGAATTTGCCATAGCTAGTTTGATTGAGTATTGTTCCGGAGGCTATAGAGATCTTTTAAAGAAGGGCGTGATAGGATTTGAGTTTAAGCGAGATATGATGAGGTCGTGTTTGATAGATATCATTAAGGACAAGAGTATTCGATCTTTTCCGAAATTTGACGTTCCCAGTAAGCAAGTTAAGCATAGGAAGATTAACTTGCCATTGTATTGCTCTTGTCATCTGCCGCAATGTTATGACGATATGGTGCAATGTAATGTCTGTGATAGGTGGCCATTCCAAAAGTGTGTTAACATGTCGGTAAATGAGATGGATAAGGATTTCTTTTGTTCGGATTGCTCATGATTAAAATAAATAATAAAATAAAATAAAATGCTTCATTTAACTTACACCGGTGTTTGTGTCTGTTCCTTCACTTGCTCAGGTTTTTAATCCTATTTCGCCGCTCCCATGGTTTTTATTTCTACTAAGTTCGCCACCCGCCGCCCGCCCTCATGCCTTTCGCACCAACACCAATCGACATTAAGCCAGCCACCGGTCGTAACGGCTTTTTCACACATAATAAATTGACACTCCCCAACATAAGAATTATGCCGTGCGCGACGCCACCCCCCACCTACTAGCTTCCTCGGTCCACTGTCCAGTAACACCCCCACCCCTCTCCCCAACCAGAGCGAAGCCGGCTCCTCGGCACTCGGCACCGCACGCTAATGCAGCCCCACCCCCCCCCTCCACTGCGAGACTTCGCGCTCGGCTGGCGGGGGGCGAGATTACGGCATGCCGAGAAAGCAGCCATTTGAGCTGAGGCTGCCGCCCGGAATGGTTTATGCAACATTACACACTTATTTGGATACCAAAATCATCGGACTAAACATTTTCTGAATCTATGAGGTAAGGTCTTTGATAATAACGTGACAGATTTCACCTACATGCCTCCGCCAACTACATCGGCGCGGAAAAATTACTGCGGCGCCGCAGTAAATTACATCCTACAAAATATCCTGGCCCCTTTAGAAGGAGGAAGCAAGATGTCACAGTTATAGATTACAGGGGATGCATTTCCTTGGCTTACTCAAATATTACTCAACACCAAAGGCATATGCTAACAGATGTGTAGGAACCAAGTTACACTTTCAGATTACCGGCTTGTGCTAAAAGCAAATATGGTGCCTGGTTTGGATACCAGTGCTAGATTTTACATTTTACGTCATCTCACCCTACAGGTGACACAATCTTATATTTATACTGTGATGTTATCCCTTATTATTATACAAATAATATTTTGTGTGAGCATGAAGAATTATTGTTTATAAAATTGGAGATTTCCTGATTAAGCTGCAACAGTTAATTGTTTAAGATGAAAATATCTAATTTACAATAATACAGATCTTTTATCACAACGGTTAGCTTATATCCCATTCCCAATCCCAGTTCACAGAGAATAATTTTTCTCGTTCACAGTGAAATGAAACGCCCATTTCCGGGCAAACACCCCTTGCCCATTCCCAGTAAAGCTAAAGCCCAGTAAAGGTCTTGTGACACAGCCGCGACAGCTAAACCGATCGGATGCATCATCAAATCGGATCTTCCAAACTAATTATCGCCCAGTTTGGGTTTTCCTGCATGAAGAAATTATGTTTTACACAATTACCGTATATACTTTCATACGTCCGACGAAACTTACATGTCGTCTAGTTGTTTTTCGATTGTTTTCTCCATGACAGTCTAGAGAAACCCGTACATAAAATATAAATCTACACACAAAATTTTGTCTTCTTTTCCGATCTAAAAACCTCCTGCAGATGGCGCTGCTGCGACTGCGACTCATTCGCAAGGTGTCGCCACTAGCATTTTACGTTTCGCGGGTAACCGGGTGGTTAGGTCGCGTGAAAGACGGCCCTAGTAAAGCTATGTTAACAGGCTAAACATTAGCAGGGGCGGATCCGGGGGGGGGGGGGGGCGGGGGGCTTTTAGGGCCCGCCCCTGATTAGCGATGACGTAATACGCCAGAAAGCCATATAACTTCTCCCGTCTATGCACCAGTTTTTCAAAAAAAGTGGTTTGACAACATGCCTTCTATTAGATCTAGAGGAACATGGGGCAAAATGACCCATCGGGGTCAAATGGCCCACAACAATATCGCGCACTTGCGGTGCTGCCACCTGTATTGAAGCGTTTTATATTTATTCCTGTTTGTTACGTGATACCTTAAGAAATCTACATGGGCGCCGAAGCAGACAGCTGACCTTCGTTACCGAAGGAAAAGATTCTGGGCTGTTTTCATCTATGGTAAACACTGGAAGAAAGTAGAGTTCAGTGGATACTAGCTTGGGGGGAAATTTTGATAAATTAACACGATCAAAGATAAGTACAAGTCAAGCCCCAAACGTAATTCAAATGCGGAATATACTGCGCCCTATTTTTCATACAGCGGTCAAATATTAAGGTTACTAACAGGGGCAAAATGACCCACGCTGCTTCGGGCAAAATGACTCAGTGGGCCGTTTTACCCACATCCAATTTAATATGTATACTCTAACAGAAACGATTATCCTTAGCAAACTGGATGATATGTCCACTGAATCGGAACATCTTTGATGATCATGGATGTGCTTGAAGAAGAAAACGATGTGCGTCACAGGGAGCTTGAAGAAGGGAGAGTTGTGCGCCCCTGGGAGGCGGAAGCGTTGATGGAGGCAGACCCAGGCGGCACGCGACATCGTGTCTCCATTCGATACATACAGCTCGTCAGGATAAAATGCAGATAGGGAGGGGTGGGGGCCTATTATACAAATCTGGTGGGGGGGGGGGGGGTTCCGCGGGTGCCTTGATGCCTGAGAGAGCGGATATTTGTGATAAAAAATATACCCCAATAGAGCGGACATCTATGATGAAAAAGATACCCATATAGAGCGGACATTTATGATGAAGATACCAATATAGAGCGAATATTTTTAAACTTGCGATCGTGGGGGGGGGGGGGGCTTTGAAAATGTGCGTTCATAGAGCGGATTTCGGCGGTTGAAAAGGGAGCCCCCAAACCCAGCAATGTATTTTTTTATCCCCCCACCCCCTCCCTAAATCCGGGGGGCCGGTTTCAGGGTCGGATCCAGATATGCTGGATATGGGGCCGGTAAATGGTATAAATTACATTTCCGCCCTAAAAGGGGGGGCCGGGGCCGGGTCGTCCCCCCCCCCCTGGATCCGCTCCTACCCCGGGTCTGTTCAACAGTAGGACTTCGCATGAAAGCTGAGTTCCGCGCCTCAGATGGCCTAAATTTTGCACTGAAAAATGGCAAAAAGTGGGGGAAGGGGGTGTCCCCCCAGCCCGATCCGCCTCTGCTGACGTAAACGTTTTTTGGAATTCCTGTGTGTGGTCTTTCTGGGTCAAACTGTTCCAGACATTTAGGAGTTTGCCTTCTTAGGCTGTTCAGTTCACTCATTAACATGCTGAAATAATGTGCTGACCATTTTGCCCCATTAGGGGAGCAAAATGACCCACTGTGACATAAAACATGTTTTTTTGTGCTAGTAAAAATTTTGTTCGTGTCACTCGCATGTACCCAAACTATGTTATTCACAATACTACTGTTGTCAGTTTACCAAAAGTTGGCTCTTTTTATAGCACTGCTTGTCCTCCAAAAAATACAAAGAAAGTTAAGGGAGTCATTTTGCCCATGTCCCCCTACATTACATTAATTCTGACAAGTGTGCGTCATATATGACGTCGAAGTTAACGTGACTTACGAAATCCCTGGAATTACATAATTTTTGTAGTCCTCACACTTCCTTGTTTGAAAAAATGAAGAAATAAAACTTGTACTAGTAACGGTCGTATTAATCCTAATCGTCACTGTGACGCCATACTAAATTTTAAAAAAATCCTATCTCCATTAACAATCAAATCAGAGAATCGTCCTTGCTGTCACGGATCAAAAATGGTCACAAAAATGACAAAAATGCCTCGGTCATGATGATTTATATAGGCATTGTATTGTCAAAATGCACTTGGTCTTGAGTCCTGGTTGACAGATCGAGATGCGACTGAGGGAAAAGGACGCAGAAAAGCTAACTCTTACGTAAATCTGTCTATAAAACTGGTGTGAGCTTGGAGGCTTGATTGGCCGCCACTCCTGATTGGCCGCCACTCTTCTTGGCGTCTTCTAACGATGAATCTACGGTCCTGGAATAGACCGACGACGGCTTAATCATTGTAGAAAAAAAACTACTGACGTACTTTGTACCAAATAGTTCTAAGTAGCCTGTCGGAAAACTGGCCTAGCGGGCCAGCAAAAACAGATTTGATTCATAACAGACGCTACGGGTCGCGGTTCCATCTGATCACAGGTGAAAGACTGTGCGAGAGACGTAAGATTGTTTTTACTGACCCATTGAGCCAGGTATTGAGAGACGAGATACAAATTTAATAACAATGCTCCAACCGAGAACATTTGTACCGTACGAGGGAGGCTATACGTACAATGGCGCTGGAGTAGTAGATGCTGATGATTATACGCGTAGCAATACCATCGACGTACCTCGTCACACCAGTACTCCCAAAATAATTACTTCCACAAAAAATAACAGCATACTTTGGGACCTTTGCCAGGCAGTTCTGACCACAGTATCCATGGGAGGGGGGGGGGGGTGGGGGTGGGGGCGGATGATCGGTGGAACCCTCACTTTGACGAACCGTTACCAGATGAAGGTAAGAAGTAAGTCTTAAATAACGGGGCAATGAGTTTTCCGGTCTGTAAAACAAAGGTTGCGTTTATATTAGGCCTGCACGGCAAATGTCCGTAGATGATACTTGAAACATATAACGCAGACTCAGATCAATCTAATACTATATACACGAGTTGTCACGATGTTGTCGGTGTCGATAAAGACAGCTAGGTCTTTCAGTTCCCCAACTGATCTTGGCAGTCGTTTCGACTGTTTCTCAGATGTAGAAACTCCCAAAGTCAATAATAAAGAACGATTTAACCGGCAAGTAGCATTTATTGGAAATCCATTGGAATACAATTCATGCTGTTTTGAAACATCTTTCCGTGAAGCAAATAAGATCATTTCATACAGACACGACCTGAATGTGCATAACTGGAATGTAGTGCCTCATTGGTTGGCCAACGGGGAACGGAATGGGAGGCTCAGCAACATAATGCCAACCAGACTAAATTCACTAACTAGAGTCGAGTAGGGGAATTTTGGTACGGGCGTAAATATTCGCAGTCGCATTTACGCAGCAAGATAAGGCACCGGTAACTTTAAATATCCAACTTATGAAGTACCCGGCAGAGGGGGCGCTGCTGGCCATGTTTCTCTTCGTCTCCCCTGCGATCAAATAAACACACGGCTTTTTGTGCACCGTGTTGAGTAATCGGAAACGCCAATATTAATCGAGACAAATTGTCAGGCTTGACTATAGCTAGAACCGAATGCCGACGCTCAGGAATAAATATGGCGTATAACCAGTGCATTTTCTACACGCTAGTCAGGCTAGTTAAAGCAAGATATAAATAAAATAATTCATAACTGTCGATGAATAAATAGAATGTAACTCTCAATCATCTTAATATCAACTAAAAGAACTCAGCGAAATGGAATCTCAAAAAGTGCCATACGCAAGCACAAAGTATAAGAGAATGCAGGGATAAAACAAGTATGGAATGACTCAAATAAAAAATCCCGTGTGTGGAATTAAGATCAACAGGAATGCTGACATATGCATATATAAATATCAGGAAGTGGGTGTTGGTTATTACAGGTTCATGAAGACAACATGCACACACGGCATAACCCTGATACCAGTCTTGATGCAGGGTAAAAAGTCGTCCTAAATCACATCCGGGTACCTTAGTACCAAGTGGCTTTCAATAGTTACATAATAATGCCCTCTGGCGTTCACGTCATACTGCAGATACATGTACTCCAGTGATTGGCGTTCACGTCATACTGCAGAAACATGTACTCCAGTGATTGGCGTTCACGTCATACTACAGATACATGTACTCTAGTGATTGGCGTTCACGTCATACCGCAGATACATGTACTCCAGTGATTGGCGTTCACGTCATACTGCAAATACATTTACGCCAGTGATTGGTGTTCACGTCATATTGCAGATACATGTGCTCCAGTGATTGGTGTTTATGTCATAGTGCAGATACATGTACTCCAGTGATGGGCGTTCACGTCATACCGCAGATACATATACTCCAGTGATTGGTGTTCACGTCATATTGCAGATACATGTGCTCCAGTGATTGTCGTTCACGTCACATTGCAGATACATTGTACTCCAATGATTCGCGTAATTTCGATGTGCAGAACCAGAACCAGGACAATTTATTCATTGTCGCCAACATTATCCTCACCGTCTTGTCTGTCTTTTCATTACATATATATATAAAACATGTACAAACCTAGATTAAATAGCACCAACGGATGAAAACGATGAAACTACTTAGGAAAGTTTTTACTCCAATTAAACATAAAAAAACTTATTTTCGTTTGTTTGACCCATGCTCCGGTTGTATACCTTACAACAGCAGAATATCATTTATATAACTGATCACCAGCAGTCGGGGAAGGACTTAAATTAGGTCACTCGACCCCAAGGAGCTCATCCGTAGCTCGTAGCTCTGGCCGAAGATAGAACTAGTATATGACCATGAGTGCACCCCTCGCTCGATCACCACGTGGCCGCATTATGCCCTAGAAACAACCCCTCCCCCGCCCCACATTCAACTCCTGTCTCTTACATCTTGCATAGCTACCGGGGCAAATATAAGCAAACATAAGTTGGCAGACTACTCCAGACAGGGACACACGTAATCGTAGGACACGATGGGTCATAGATGGCTGTTATGAGTGGCGGATTTCACGAACGCACTTTAGCCGACAACGGGGCTTAGTCGGCTAAAGTTTCCATGTAAATGATGGGCGATGTTAGCCGGCTAAGCCCCGTAGCCGGCTAAACTGTGTAAGTGAAATAGGCCACAGTAGGGAGAACACGCGTTAGAAGACAATCAGAGGAAGAAGTGTGGCAGTATGCTGCCAATGACATGTGTTCACCGACAGGTTCAGATAATACAGATACACCATCGACATCAGTGAATTCTTCAAAGGTTAAATCCACTAACCAGTCTGAACCGACATGTCATACAGATGCGCAGAATCAATCTAATTCTAACCAATTGTTCTCATACTTTATGCCATTGATACAGGAGGGCTTCATCAACGGCCCTGTCTTTCAGAAAAATACTAATTATATAAAACCAAATAAAAACTCCCTCCCGTCATTGAATCCCCAAATCCTTAATTATAACTTATGGTTATACTTTACATAGATTGGCATTAAAAAAATCCTATGGATATCAAGAACTGAAGTTCGCAGATATTTGTGGGTGTCATACGTTACCATGGTAATCGCTATGTTATTGGTTGCCATGATACGAATTCACACATTTAGTGTTTTTATATAATTAGTATGCAGGTCGTATCAACAGCTTAAACTCGGTATTTAGTACAACTCGTCTCTAACACGTCAACTGACTTGACTCCCGCCAAGGACGCAGCAAATCGATTATTTTGCATACATTAATTAAATTAACTGCCATGCAACATTTTCTTACGAAACCTTAACGCGCTTACATACAGTACAAAAGACCAGAGACTCCTCGTACCCAAGTACTTCATCATCATTGGCACGCGTTGTACTAGCGGTATCCATGGATACGTCACTTCGACCAAACTACCTTGAACATTGCGCGACACCGGCAGGTTTGTATCGTATTCAGGACCACAAAGTCTCCACGCTCCTCCCATCAGGTTCAAGCTGCACTGGAGGTCAAGGTCAGTACATGTTCCACCTCTGCAGGACGCTGGTTCCAGATGTGAGCCACTCGTCGCTGGTAATACACGATTGTTCGAAGGCCGCCATGTTGGCTAACGTGCAGGCGCCCACGAACGCCGCGTGGTACCGCTGGGGGGACGCGTGCACCTGCAACCACAACACAATTGGTACAGCTCCTTTCCTCTTTATTTTCCATCCTTTTGACAGTAGAATTAATTATCACACTGTGACCAGCACCTGAATTAATAAAGTAGCTGCATATCGCCAAAAAAAAAAGTTACCTTGGCTAGCATCGGCCATGCTGAAATTAAAGCGATTCCTTACTATAAACTGGGCGTTTCGTTTCATCCATTGTGAACAAGAACCGTGACGATGATTTACCTGGACGACGATAGAGGGCGGCACGAGTTTGGTGAGTTCGGCCGTCAGTTTCTCGGCGAAGCCCGGCAGAGCGGTGGCGCCGCCGCTGAGGTAGACGCTGCGCCACATCTCGCGGCGAGTGTCCATGGGGCAGGCTTGCACCGCCTTCTGGACCAGGCTCTGCAGCGAAGGGTTGTCCATACCCCACACATCCGGGTTAAACAGCCCCTCCGGCGCGTTGAAGCGACCCAGTTCACTGGTCACCGATCTAATGGAACACAGTTAGATATACAGGAGGTAAATATATATATATCTATAGACAGGCAGCTAGATATATAGGCTATAAATATATATGAATGTATATGAGCCAATTAAATCTATACTTAATATAAGAATTTGATGAAAACAATTCCGCTTAGACATTTTGTTCCTATGTGAGACGCGGTTAAATATATACATTATACAAGACCTATCCCAAGAGTTTCAGTTTAAAGGATAATAATTTGGTTTCTGTGACGTCGCTGTGACGTCACACCCGCGGAGGGGTCCTGGATCGATCTGGATCCAGACAGCCAACTCACGAGAAGGATCCGGCCGGGATCTGGTACTTTTCCAGGTCTGCGCTCTTCTGGAAACATCCGGGCTCCTGTCGGGAACGCTTGCAGGCCGCCTCGTGATCCACCGCCAGGAAACACATCTGGAGGGTCAGACCAATCCAGGGAGTTGAAAGCATTCCAGCGACCACATGGTCTGTATGTACATGCAATCACGCATATATTACCATGTCAATAACAAACACGTATCGCAGTGAGCAATATGACATACAGAGAGCCTCACCGGCAAACTCCCTATATCCTTCATGCACATTCCCGCATCGAAATCATTCGTGAAAATGAGAAGCCAATAGGTCCGACTAGCTCACATATCGCTCTAACCTAGACGTATTATAGACATATAGGTTGAGCTTTGGCCCTCTTCACAATACTCAACCGCACAGCCGTAATAATAGTAATACATCCTAGCACAAATTTTGATCTCCCAATAGCTCACATATTACTCAAACTCTGATCATAATGGCGGAGCACGGACCTTCTCCATGGCGAAGCGGACGATCTGGAATTCCACGTCGGTAAAGAAGGAGTACTTGTGTTCTGTGAGGTCTGCGTTGAAGGCCTCTGCCACCCGGTGGCCGCCGTAGGGCTGTCTCGTCATGCCGCCCTCCACGATGTAACCTGCGGGCCACGGGAAATGGGGGGTTAGTCTCTGAATGGGGGAACCGGCCACATCTGCTGTGGCGCGGCGCCGCGTACCGGCGAAGATTGTTCTCAGGCACCGCAAGATGAAGGCGGCATTGGTTCGAGCGAGAGATGTGTTATAGATGTACATATCCCCAATATCCCTGACTATAGGAGATTTATGCCAGGGCTCTAATGCCATCAAGGAATAAGCTATACATACACAACTGTTTAGGCTTTGAACAAGAGACTTTGGAGGGTAATTTAGATGAAAGCAAATGTTAAAATCATGCGGTAAAGTTGCGTCACCCAATCACAAGCGGCGCAAGAAACGACTTTAAAATTAACTCCTAGCATCTAAATCCTGCAATGACGTCACACCTTCCCGGCATGCCACTGACCGTCGGTGACGGGAACGATCTCCAGCCGGTCGCCGATGTCGACGACGATTCCCGACTTGGCGCTGTAGGAGTACAGAGAGAGGACCGTCTGGTTGGCGATGTTGACCCCCTTCACGCCCAGCTCTCGCACAAACACGTCCATAAACTGCTCCTTGAACTTGTCGCTTAGGCTGGCGGGGGCGCTGAACATCACCTGGAGTTCATTTATAGCGTGGTTCCTTATGTTAACCAACTGCTTTTATGTTGGTTGGTTGGTTGTATATTCAGGACGCTTTAATCTATTTTGGTCATATCGCGTTAATGGGAGAAGGTAGGGAGAGCGGAGCCACGTCCCCGGGGCTAACCCCCTACTCTTTGCGAAGAAGGACATGGGATCATTATTCTGCGACCACACAGACATGGCCACAGCATGGCTCGAACCATCGATCCACGTGCCGTTAGGCACTCAGGTGGCCAGAGCAGTCAAGGCGAGCGCTCTAACCCACTGTGCTATCGAGGAGGCCTCTGCTTGTATGTTAACCAAGCAAGTCTCTATGTGTAAGTTAATGTACGAAGTGGGTATAAGGCCATTTGGGATAATATGTATTGGGGTTTCTCCTATTGTCGCAGCAGGTATATATATATATATATGAGTGGCACAAACATCATTTGGAACCATTGATATCGTGTTTTTGCCGCGTTTGTTCTAGAGTTGGTTCAACTATACGGGGACCGAAATCATTTGACCTTACATCACGTGGTTTCTCTTAACTGTTATCTCGACTTTTCTAAATACACATCTTCGGATTTCCGTGATACATAATGGATAGATGAGGACCACGTGGTCTGTCTTCTTCTAGACGACGTCACTTGTAAGAGCAATGATGTCACGTAGGTCAGTACAGAGCTGGACACACCAGGGACACATTATCTTACCCAGTGCTCCCGCGGGTCCACCTTTAGTTCGTGGAACACTTTTCTCATCAGGTCGGGCATAACACTCATGTCCAGAGAAAACTGAAACAACAAGAAAAAAATACGATACTAACACTTCCGACAATCGCAGAAAATTACATGAAATACTGTGGTGTATACGAGGGTAGGTTACATATTGTGTGAACAATCTTTCAGAACCTATACATTTTAGTAATGACGCTCTTTGGGAGCCACCAAGTCACATCTTTTGGGCCTACATAATAGATAGATTACGTTTTGGAAAGTCATGAAACCGATTGAAACAATATTTCATGTGGTATGTGAACGCACCCTGTCGACTCGCACGCTGGGTAGCACGGGGTATTTCATGTGTTAGAGGTCAGTGAACGCACCTTGTCGACTCGTACGCTGGGTAGCACGGGGTATTTCATGTGTTAGAGGTCAGTGAACGCACCCTGTCGACTCGCACGCTGGGTAGCACGGGGTATTTCATGTGTCAGGGGTCAGTGAACGCACCTTGTCGACTCGCACGCTGGGTAGCACGGGGTATTTCATGTGTTAGAGGTCAGTGAACGTACCTTGTCGACTCGTACGCTGGGTAGCACGGGGTATTTCATGTGTCAGGGGTCAGTGAACGCACCTTGTCGACTCGTACGGTGGGTAGCACGGGGTATTTCATGTGTCAGGGGTCTGTGAACGCACCTTGTCGACTCGCACGGTGGGTAGCACGGGGTATTTCATGTGCGAGTTTCCTCTGACTTCCGGGCTCCAGGCGTCGAAGCCGAATCGGCGTTCCCCGGTTTCCTTGTGGGTGGCCACGATGGTCGGGAAGAACACCTCGGGGAGGGCCGCTGCCATGGCAACCGGTGGAAGAAACACGTGGCGACGTTACATTTGCTATCAGTCCGGAGCATTCCATACAGACAATTACAGCGGTCGAAGAAATCATCTTACCAGAGAAATATAGTGAACACTTCAAGGATTTTTAATTGAATGTACATGTAGGAAATGCATTTTTCTAAATTAGGACTGGCTAACTATAACTCAGGCTGAACAAAATAAACATTTTATGACGCAAAGAAAAAACCAGCACTGCACAGGATATAATAGACATATGTATCTATTTGTAACAATCAGTTGAGGTAACACTCACGTCTGTCTCCCAGAATTCCTGCTCGAACTGAACAACTCCCCAAGTCTATGACTACCACGCTCTGGAAATAAAAACATATCGTTGTTCACGAATGAAATAATTTTGAGCTTACCCTGGTATATAAAAAAAGTTTAAGGTAACAATGAATGAATTAAACAATAAAATGGCATTCAGTCACTGAACAACACATACAATAGTACTGAAAGGTGACCATTAAACTTCACCAGTCATATCCCGACAAGGTGGTAATGATAGATAGGTGTCATGTCTCCGGTCCTAACTTCAAAGGTGTGGATAGCCATCGAATATTTAACAATAGAGGCTGATATAGACAGGACATGGCACAGACACGTGTAGACGTCCCAGCGGACACCACGTGGTCTGCGGACACCAACCTTGTTGGGGTTGGTGAGCGCCCTCAGATCAGGCTTAATGTAGGTGGCGCGGATGTTGCCGACAGTCTGCGACTCGAGCGCCCTCTTCCAGTCGTTAAACTCCTGGTCGGTCGGGCAGCGAGTGATCAGGTAATGTCCACGCTGCGACACACAGACAGACATATGGACATTGTTATATTGGTTGTCCACGCTGCGACACACAGACAGACATATGGACATTGTTATATTGGTTGTCCACGCTGCGACACAGACAGACATATGGACATTGTTATATTGGTTGTCCACGCTGCGACACACAGACAGACATATGGACATTGTTATATTGATTGTCCACGCTGCGACACACAGACAGACATATGGACATTGTTATATTGATTGTCCATGCTGCGACACACAGACAGACATATGGAGATTGTTATATTGGTTGTCCACGCTGCGACACACAGACAGACATATGGAGATTGTTATATTGGTTGTCCACGCTGCGACACACTGACAGACATATGGACATTGTTATATTGGTTGTCCACGCTGCGACACACAGACAGACATATGGCCATTGTTATACAGGTCAACAGGTTAACGTCAGATAAATATCTCAATTGCACGACCTGTGACTTTCTTTAATATTGATGTGAGGTTTCGTGTTATTGCGTACATTAGTATTTTGGTCTTCGAAAAGTTGAAGACATCCCAATGTTTCCACACGTTATTATTTCTAATTCAGTATTAACTAACAAATTAAGCGTCCCCATCGATATCAGCGACTTTACTTCACCAGCCCCCAACCCCCACCCTGGCGTCTACCCCAAAGCGCACTATAATGATGACAAGCTCGGACAGCTCCCCATCGGCGTCTACCTCAAACCCCACTCTAATGACAGGTTCTGACAGCCCCCTCCCCCACCACCACGGCGTCTACCCCAAACCCTACTTTAATGACAGATTCTGACTGCACCGCGGTATAGTACTCACCCCGACATCGACGCCCAGCATGCGGCTGCCCAGGTCCTCGATGACACCCCCCATCAGCTGGAAGACGGCGCTGGCCCGGTCATCGCCCCCCCCCCCTGCCCCGCGGTATAGTACTCACCCCGTCATCGACGCCCAGCATGCGGCTGCCCAGCTCCTCGATGACACCCCCCATCAGCTGGAAGACGGCGCTGGCCCGGTCATCGCCCCCACCCCCTGCCCCGTGGTACAGTACTCACCCCGTCATCGACGCCCAGCATGCGGCTGCCCAGCTCCTCGATGACACCCCCCATCAGCTGGAAGACGGCGCTGGCCCGGTCATCGCCCCCCCACCCTGCCCCGTGGTACAGTACTCACCCCGTCATCGACGCCCAGCATGCGGCTGCCCAGCTCCTCGATGACACCCCCCATCAGCTGGAAGACGGCGCTGGCCCGGTCATCGCCCCCCCCCCCCTGCCCCGTGGTACAGTACTCACCCCGTCATCGACGCCCAGCATGCGGCTGCCCAGCTCCTCGATGACACCCCCCATCAGCTGGAAGACGGCGCTGGCCCGGTCATCGCCCCCCCCCCCCTGCCCCGTGGTACAGTACTCACCCCGTCATCGACGCCCAGCATGCGGCTGCCCAGCTCCTCGATGACACCCCCCATCAGCTGGAAGACGGCGCTGGCCCGGTCATCGCCCCCACCCCCTGCCCCGTGGTACAGTACTCACCCCGTCATCGACGCCCAGCACGCGGCTGCCCAACTCCTCGATGACACCCCCCATCAGCTGGAAGACGGCGCTGGCCCGGTCATCGCCCCCCCCCCTGCCCCGTGGTACAGTACTCACCCCGTCATCGACGCCCAGCATGCCGCTGCCCAGGTCCTCGGTGACACCCCCCATCAGCTGGAAGACGGCGCTGGCCCGGTCATCGCCCCCCCCCCCCCTGCCCCGTGGTACAGTACTCACCCCGTCATCGACGCCCAGCATGCGGCTGCCCAGCTCCTCGATGACACCCCCCATCAGCTGGAAGACGGCGCTGGCCCGGTCATCGCCCCCACCCCCTGCCCCGTGGTATAGTACTCACCCCGTCCTCGACGCCCAGCATGCGGCTGCCCAGGTCCTCGATGACACCCCCCATCAGCTGGAAGACGGCGCTGGCCCGGTCATCGCCCCCACCCCCTGCCCCGCGGTATAGTACTCACCCCGTCATCGACGCCCAGCATGCGGCTGCCCAGGTCCTCGATGACACCCCCCATCAGCTGGAAGACGGCGCTGGCCCGGTCATCGCCCCCCCACCCTGCCCCGTGGTACAGTACTCACCCCGTCATCGACGCCCAGCATGCGGCTGCCCAGGTCCTCGGTGACACCCCCCATCAGCTGGAAGACGGCGCTGGCCCGGTCATCGCCCCCCCCCCCCTGCCCCGTGGTACAGTACTCACCCCGTCATCGACGCCCAGCATGCGGCTGCCCAGCTCCTCGGTGACACCCCCCATCAGCTGGAAGACGGCGCTGGCCCGGTCATCGCCCCCACCCCCTGCCCCATGGTACAGTACTCACCCCGTCATCGACGCCCAGCATGCGGCTGCCCAGCTCCTCGATGACACCCCCCATCAGCTGGAAGACGGCGCTGGCCCGGTCATCGCCCCCACCCCCTGCCCCGTGGTACAGTACTCACCCCGTCATCGACGCCCAGCATGCGGCTGCCCAGGTCCTCGATGACACCCCCCATCAGCTGGAAGACGGCGCTGGCCCGGTCATCGCCCCGACCCCCTGCCCCGTGGTACAGTACTCACCCCGTCATCGACGCCCAGCATGCGGCTGCCCAGGTCCTCGATGACACCCCCCATCAGCTGGAAGACGGCGCTGGCCCGGTCATCGCCCTCGGCACTGCTC
This sequence comes from Arenicola marina, assembly GCA_964019135.1. Lineage (NCBI taxonomy): Eukaryota > Metazoa > Annelida > Polychaeta > Arenicolidae > Arenicola > Arenicola marina. Next base: position 31,626,495 of record OZ025248.1, read on the forward strand.
TGTGGGCACACACAAAGCCATGACGTCAGTCACAAACCACTGAGGACGTCACACACAGTGATGACGTCAGTCTCAAACCACGGAGGACGTCACACACGAGCTATGACGTCACACATAAATCACTGAGGCCGTCACACAAAATGAGGACTGGTTACTTTTAACGTGACACGCAACATCGGATGCTGATGTCAAGCACAACATACTAATGACGTCACCGGGCTGACGTCAGACACTATAAGTGTTGACGTGGCACAGGACGGCGCCGGTTTCATTACTTTACATATAGTTATCTTTCATAAAATAGTCGTTTCACGTCGAGATGGAATTGATCAAAATCGGCAGTTCATGAAATCACGGAGACATTTAATATTGACGGCGACATAAAGAAACTGAGAAACCAAGGAGGCTATAGTTCTTTCCATATGATAATATAGAAGCTGCCGAAGCCGTATGTTATTTTCCGTGCAACCATATTCCAAATGTGTGACCATTTCTATAGAAATAATGCAGAAAAAACGTTAAGTAATGCTATATAAAGTAAACTTTGTAAATTAAAATAAGGTGCCCAAAATGTAAAAAAAGAAATAAAGAAAAGAAGAAAAACTTGAAGAAAACAAAGCAATAACAGCACACAGCAGAAAGACAGACATGAAATGAAATAAAAACACTGAACATACACCAGTGACACGCGGATAAAACAACGAAAAAAATGTGCTAAAACTGTTTTCCTGGTTTCTCGATAAACTATTCTAAGTCTGACAAAATAGTGCGGGCCAAGTCGGGAATGGCCGATCCACGGTTGTGTGTGTATATGTCACGTTATGACGAATATCCGACATTACAATCATGGTGCAACAGCCGAGACCAACCAGGAAAGCTACCTTACGCGCTAAAAAATAATAACATTATTAAATACCAAAAATAGAATGAGTAGTAAAGACCATCAACCCGAGATACATCCTATTCAGTCCTGCTTGACCTGGCGACAATATTCCTGTGTTTAATCCCCATTTCGGAAGTCAAAACACTTTACAAAGTCTTGTTAATGAAGCTTTGCAAAGGATGGTTCCTAATCAAACACGAAGCAGTCGAAGTCGCAACTGTTTCTGCAGGACTGACTCACGGTTACCGTACTTAAGTATAACAAAAGTTAAAAACAAACAACGACATCTAGTGAGGAGCACACAAACTATTCCTCAGACGATACCTGGTATACGTCACTTCCGGTTGACGGGCCACCTGGCGATGTGTTCTGATAAACCATCCGGAGAGAATGAATAGAAGGCCAACACTGAGTCAACGCTGAATCAGCCCGTGGTCAACAGAGTCAACTCATGGTCAATATTGAGTCAACTCATGGTCAATATTGAGTCAACTCATGGTCAACATTGAGTCAACGCATGTTCAACAGTTAACTCATGGTCAACAGTCAACTCATGGTCAATACTGAGTCAACCCATGGTCAACACTGAGTCAACCCATGGTCAACACTGAGTCAACTCATGGTCAACATTGAGTCAACCCATGGTCAACTTATGGTCCACACTGAGTCAACTCATGGTCAACACTGAGTCAACCCATGGTTAACACTGAGTCAACCCATGGTCAACTTATGGTCCACACTGAGTCAACTCATGGTCAACACTGAGTCAACTCATGGTCAACATTGAGTCAACCAACCTATAGTGTCCTTGGGTTGTATATATATAACCAAACCTATTACTGAGGCATACCATTTCATATGTCTATCATACACATGTCTATCATACACAATAAAGGCCTACAGGGAAGGGTAAAAACAGATATATTATATGTTAACTACGTTTCAATGATGCGGAACATCACGGGGAACATGCTACGGCTGCCTGAATGAAACCGTTTCAAGCGGCGCGACCCACACCGGCCATCCATTATGACGTCACAATGAGACCTGTGTCCCGTTGTGACGTAACGCACCTCGTAGTAGTAGAGGTTTCCCTCGCTGGCCCTGAAGTATCTTCTCTTCCAGGTTTTGAGCAGCGTGGCCTTCTTCTTGTTGGTGGGCAGCTTCTCCATGTAGCCCTCCATGTTGATGTAGGACGAGGCCTCCTCCGTCTGCAGCCACCGAACACCACCAAGACCCAGAGAATGATCACAGATAACACACAACATTGGCTACATTGGCTTACACATTACATTGACTACATTGGCTCACACATTACATTAGCAAATGCTCTCTCTAGCGCAAGGCGTCTTGCGTCCTTTTATGATCAGTAGCCGCGCATATGTATAAATCAACCAACTTCGGGGCAGACAGTGGACGAGATGGGAGCAGCTCATGTATAATGTGACATCATGAACTAATGCTTCAAAGACGTTACGATTGACTGAGTGTTTTCACATTTAAGTTATACAAAGATAAGAAAAAATGAGCAGCTGGAACACAGTAATGACTATTGCATGTTCGTCATATACAAGTACAACAAATACAACTTAGATATGGTTTAACCACTGGATCAAATACTAATATTTCGTAACTTATAACTAAATATAAGCAAATATGTTTATAATTAACAGGGCACGATACAGCCTTGTAGATACAGGAGTGTCGTTAAACCCCAATTGCATTAAATTATAATTAGCAGATTTGTAGAGTTGCACAAGACATGATCTTACATCAGTTTGCAGCTCTAGTCGATAGAGATCCTTCAACAGCAACGTCTGGAAAGTCGTAACGAAACATTATGACAGTAACTTCACAGTTAATCTAATAATTAAGGTCGTAAGCAAGAGGGATTTGTATGTTTCCTAATTGCAAAATAAAATATGTCTAAACCAATTAAGATCTTAATCCTTCTGGAAAAATGGAGGCATTCATCACTTATGATAACACAGACACATAAGCAGTGGAAGGCTATTGCCACGTTTCTTAAAGCGGCTCAGACAGTATTTTTGACATGAGAAACATTTAAAATGCGCTATAGGGTACAAAAACTAGAAAAAGAAAGATACTTTTAGATACATTTTCTGTCAGATTAGTACAGGTAGGTACACGGAAAACAGGCGTTCTTGTATCGTAAGCTGTCAAACTTTGGGCATTCCTTACGTCTGTTGCCACTTAAACTCAAGATGCTTACAGGATCCCAGCTCTTCAAGGTGACCTTGTCCTTGACCTTGTCCTCAGTCGTAAAGCCCTCGCTGCGACTAACTATGGGAGTCGTCGACGTAAAGGTGACATCATTCTTGCGCGGCAGCTCTGTGAGCCCATTGGATACCCCACTCGATGACGTCACGCCATTTGAGGCGCTAGCAGTTACCCGAGAGCCATCTGCCGGACTACCGCCGCCCTGGTCTGAAAGATATATATACGAAAAAACCCATGACTAGCGTGATACTACATTCTGGAGGATGCCCTAGTAAGGGAGTGTGGCACACAGTCACAGGAGCAGTGAGTTAATATCCTGGAATAGGCAAATCCATAGGCTTTTTGCCCAAAGAGCTGATGAGGCGCTGGTCAAGCACAAGGAAGGCAAGAGGCTCTTACCACCCTACATAAGACAACGGATCCATTACTATGTACAGGAAAGCTTGCCGATGGTCATTGGATATGCCAGGCGTAATACTTCAATCTCAGAGAAGACCGAACCGAAAATAGTTGTGGACAGCAAGCTGAGCATTGGTACACGGTGAATACGAAGGCGATGTCTCCAGGGACGCCAGTGCCTGGGAGTCAACCAGCTCCTCATTGGTTTCCGTGGAGACGAGGGAAGTTTTGAAAAATTAATTATGTTTGCACTGACTGATCAGTAAATGGTATAAATGCTATAACTATTTACAGTGGCATGACGTTAGCGGGGGAAAAACTGTTAAATACCTTCAACCACTAAGCACCACGGACAAAAACAGCAGCGGTGAAAATCTCCAATACAATGGCGATAATAATACCAGTAACATACCACACAAGTCCAGGACCAGTTTCAGACAGGGGAAGAAGGGTGCAAGAAGGTGGATGGGGAAGAATTCTGGGTGTGAGCTCGGGTCAGTGAGTCCTAACCCCGTGCCCCAAGACATCACGCGAGCAGTACCTCCCCCATGCCCCAAGACATCATGCGAGCAGTACCTCCCCTATGCCCCAAGACTTCACGCGCGCAGTACCTCCCCTATGCCCCAAGACTTCACGCGCGCAGTACCTTCCCCATGCCCCAAGACTTCACGCGCGCAGTACCTCCCCTATGCCCCAAGACTTCACGCGCGCAGTACCTCCCCCATGCCCCAAGACTTCAAGCGCGCAGTACCTCCCCCATGCCCCAAGACTTCAAGCGCGCAGTACCTCCCCCATGCCCCAAGACTTCACGCGCGCAGTACCTCCCCCATGCCCCAAGACATCACGCGCGCAGTACCTCCCCTATGCCCCAAGACTTCACGCGCGCAGTACCTCCCCCATGCCCCAAGACTTCAAGCGCGCAGTACCTCCCCCATGCCCCAAGACTTCACGCGCGCAGTACCTCCTCCATGCCCCAAGACTTCAAGCGCGCAGTACCTCCCCCATCAGCCTCGTCCTCTGTCGCGGACCCAGCAGCTCCACGTCCCTGATCTCCGGTGGGCAGATCGACGGCCACGTGGCCGGTCTCGCCTTTCTCCTGGCGTCCCTTGGGGGTCAGCGGGCTGCCCATCTCTTCGGTGATGGGCGGGGCTTCCCGCACCCCGGCCAGCACGACCCTCCCCGTCCTCGTCCCCGCGGCGCCCTCCCCGAGACCCGGGCCGCCTGCACCCCCCGCCGGCCCCTTCCTCCTCGGCATCGGGGTGGATGGTTTGCCCCCCGCCGCTCGCTTCAGCAACGTGCCGAAGAAACCCTTCTTGGCCGGGCGGTGGAACTTGTAGACTGTGTCCCGCGTCTTCCCCTTATCAGCCCTGCCTCGTGTCTGCCGCTGCTGCTGCTGCTGCTGGTGGGGGTAGTGGTGCTGCTGTTGCCATGGATTCACCAGCTCGGCCTCCATCCCGGGCAGGGCTCGCCTCGCCGCGGGAGTCCGGCATGACGGATCCGGGTCATCCAGACGAACCTGATTGGTGCAGCGGATCCCTGGATCTCGATCCGGAACCTTAGCGTCAGCCATCGAATGGCCCTCCTCGAGGTCCTCGCACGGCTCCCGACGCCTCTGCCCCTCGGCCATCAGCTCATCTAGCTCGGAGCAGCTACGGGAGAACTCCTTGTAATTGGTGAACTTGACACGGATGCCTTTGCCGGGGGCGGGTCCCCCCAAACCACCCCCGGGCTTATTCGGCCCGGCCGCCGATTTACCGTTGACGTTGGCGCTTCCATGGTGCCCGGCGGCGGTGAATTTACTGTGGAGCTGCTGCTGGACAGCCTTGGATCTCTCCGACGCGCACTTGGCCTCGAATCGACTCCGGATGGTCTGTAGGCGCTGGGAGAAGACCGTCGTCCACCGGGGCTTGCTGACCCGCGAGCTGTCCTTGGACAGCACCCCGTCCTCATCCTCGCTCTCCCCCTCCTTCTGCAGGGCGTCCCCTTGCCCCTCCCCTGGCATCCCCGGGGTGACATCGCCGCTATCCTCTGGGTCCAACGACGATAGCGAACGCCACTTCTTGAGGTGGTCGCCCTTGTCGGCCTTCTGGTGACCTTTACCCCACCACTTAGGCTTAGCGGTCGGCTTGGAGGCTGCGGAGGCGGCGCCCGCCCCGTGTCCGAACAGCGCGAACCGGCCCTGCACCTTCCCCTTGCCCTTGGGCTTGGTCGTCATGTGCTCGAAGGCCTTTATCTTAGCCTGGAAGGGCGACTCTTCCCCGGGACCTCCGGCCGTGGCGCGATGGCCATCCCCACCACACGCCTTCTCCACGTCTTTAAACAGCTCCAGCTTTTCCTTCACGAGGGATTTCCCGCCGGAGATTCCCTCCGCATCTTCCCTCCGATCGCCATAAGAGAGTGCCGCCTGGTGCCCGCGACTACTCCCATCGCCTGGTTCCCCGTATGGCTCAATGACGGCGCCATCTCGTGACGTGGCTGGGGACGAGAGAGACTTCCCATCGGAAACGGAAGTGACGTCTTCACGGGAGTCAAATAGCTGCCGGCGCCGCAGGACAAATCCAGAAGTTTCGGGTGTCTCCTCGGCCATGGCGATAATTGATGAAAAAGACTGATGAAGACGTCTCCTTGACTAATACTCCGTCCGGGTTTCGAATATCAGTCACGCACATTTGCGCAACAACAATTCATCAATTATGTAAGCGACTAGCCACGTGCACTAAGGAACGAACACCAATAATTCAATATAAAAACCGCCAAAATTTGTTTTAAAATAATCCGTTGTCGTTCACATAGAAATCCTTTTCCGTTTAAGTTCTGCGGTGAAGCATTGAAGTCACCACTTGTCAGTATGACATTCTGGTACAGACATGAGACGGCGCATTCCGAACCATGAGACAAGTAATACTATTAGTCGATATATTTACATTTACGTAAAGAAGCAGGCCTCCGGCTTCCTATTTCCACCTTCGGACTCCGCAGTCTCTCCGGCCTGATTGACTAGCGACCGTATAGCACACATCCACCAACCCCAGGTAGACCAGCAGTCGGCGGGTAGACAACGCAGACGGCAGGTAGACCACCGCCTCGTGAAGAAACCAACGCCGCTGTCGCAACCGCCCCGCCCAGTTCACAATGAATTGTCCATCGCAACAGCCTGCCCGCCGGTCAGTGGCCACCTTACCCCTACCTACTCGTGGCTTCCGTGTCGTCAGCCCCCCACCCCCTCCGTCACCTAGTTGTCCTGTATCCACGTTCGTTCCCCCCGCCCCGCACCCACCCTCTCTCTCTCGCTCTTCCTCAGGTGTCGGACACTGCAGCCGGTGCAGCGGACATACCGGAACGCTAACCCGGTGGTCCTCACTGCGTCCAGATGGTAAACTCAGGCTCTCTTTTTATCGCTTCTCAACGAAGTGTCTTCCGACGGCGGTCTGTTCAGAATTCTTCTACTGCAAACGACACTTAATTTTGCAATGCTATTTATTAACTTTGGTTTAGAAGCAAGCGCTCTTTCTCACAATAATCACACTCGCAAAACACAAAATATGCAGAACATCCCCAGAAAGACGACCACCTGCATAAGACGGCCGTCCACCAAAACACCGCATAACTAATAAAACGGGTTTGGCTACGAAAGGGGTACACTTCCGTAGCGCGTTCCCGTTGGCTACTGAGATGAGTATTTTCTTCCCGCGACAATTCACTTCGCACGATAAGACTAGGAAAGTGGTGTACCGAAGTGGCCTGAACTTTTACACGCATTGAAATACACATACAATCAACCACAAGCGATAATATGTCATATTTCAAGTTAATACTTCTTAAATTTATGAGTAATTACCGTAAAGACAAGTAGAAAAGTGACAAAACTAGCATTGGAATAGAACTTGTTCAAGACAAAACAAACGTGAAAGAAACTGTAAAATAATAAATTGCTAAAAGGAGAGTCCGTCGCCAGAGATGCTATCACACAACATAACATGCAATACTAACGATAGAGTAGATTAAAATTCTCGCCGCATGCGCGAAATATATCATAGTTAATAAATAACCTTCTGCGATAAGGATGTAATGACACGAGACAAAAGTCTCCAGACCGACCTCTGTCAGCCCCGGGAGTGAACGGCGATGGTGACCGAGCGGAGCGGTACGAGAGCTCTCCGGCTTAAAGATGTACGAGACAGGTATGGACCGATGATGGGGGGTATGTAGCCATAATCACACATGATCATGTTATTACAACTATTAAAAAGGTTTATCGTGCATCCCCCCCCCGCCCCCCCCCCCCCCTACCCCACCCTCACAATATCAAAGACAGGTTGGGGTGGGGAGGGGGGGGGGAGGGTGTTTGGCAATGCTGTTAGTAATAAATAAGACAGCCCCCCCCTCCCCCCACATTCAAGAGGATGTCCCAATTACCATGTATATGACTATATGTCTAAACGACCTGATTAATCAAGGTTGCGCTCGCATGCGCATGGACTCTACCCGCCCACACCACTCTTCCCGTTACCCCCCCCCCACCCCTCACCCAGCCTCCTACTCACCACGCTCCAACTTCACCTCCACTCCGCACCACGGTGTGTTAACCAGAGGCCATGGGCGCACACCGATGTATGGGAGGCGAGTTGGTAATGAAGTACCGTCCGCCGCGTGGCGCTGCAAGCAAACCACGTGCTACTGACGGCTGATGAGGTCTAAGCGTGACAGCTTGCCGCGTCATCAGTGACGTCATCATCATTCGTCATCGGTCCAGCCATAACTCCCTCCCCCCCACCCCCACCGCCAACGCCACCCCAGGCACCCGCAAACCCGTGTTCCTAATATAAGTGTGGGTCCGTCTCAGTGGAAATACGACATAAATAACGGGACAAATTCGATGCAGCGCCCTCTTCGGAAAGCGCTGGAGCTATCAATTGAGAGTGTCAGATAATGGCGTAGAAGGAATACGCACAAATAAGCATGACAAGGGATCAAGGCCAGTTTTGCTCTGGATCGAAGAGCCGTCTGGGTTATGGATCCTTGTGAACACGTCAGGATCTGGCGCTAGCCAATACATGCACTACAATCCACCCTATTAAGGTGGTCTGTCAGTGAGCGTGATAACCAATCGGGGTCTGCCAAGGTACACTGAAATAACCGAAATACGTGTCGTGCACGCCAAGGTAGTAACAGAGCAGTGGATCGAACATAATCGACAAACAATGTTGACAAACAGAAAACAGGTCGCTAAGCAACTGATAGTTTGAACAAATAATAGTTAGTAGTATTAGTTTACCGTTGTAACTTTTTTTGACAATGCCAATAAGTTCGGCATTTATGGAGCCCACGAAATGGATTATTGTAAATAAATGGTGCATCAGTCAATGGAAGTAAATAGATAGCTGAGATGAGTACGCTGAAAGGATGGTTCGCCCTTATACGGAAGAACTGAACATTTTTCAGTGTGATCTAATATGCTTCGTATTATACAGCGACTCGACAGCTCAAGGAGTATAGAGTATAAGTTGAGCAGATAATTCCAAATGGCGACCATGTGCCGACCACGTAGCGAACTCACCTTTCTGCTTGGAGACGTAGGCCGCTTGGACCTCTGCGAGGAGAGCCGTCCGGGTGTCAGGCTGGGCGGGGCCCTTAACGACGGGACTAGTGGGGCCGGGGGGGCTGAGTGGGGGCGCCTTGGGGGGCGCCACGCTCTGTGACGCTCCCCAGGTTACCGTCTTATTATTACTAGTAGTCGCCACGTTCTGCGGCGCTGGTCGTTGGGACTGAGGCACGGAACCAGGCACTTTGGCTGGCTGGGAACCAGCTTGTGATGAGGATAAAACTACCGTGGTACCGCCTCGCTGGGGATTCGAACCCGCGCTTGATTTAGAAGTAGTGGATACCGGGGACTGCGGCCCGTTTGTGGCTGACTTGGATGACGTCACTTCCCCCTGGGTCGCCTTGGAACCGTAGAATGTGGACGTGGAGCTGCGCTTCTTGATCTCAAAGTTGCGCCCGGATCCGCCGTTGGCTTCGAACAAACCCCGAGCGCTGGAGAAGTCTATACGCTCAGCCCCCTGCGCCTGATCACCGGCCTCCTTACTGACCCTTGTGAGTGTAGCGGCGGCCCCGGTGGTGGCGCCATTGCTAACAGGCGCTGGCGCCCCCTTCTGGCCGTACTTGTGGCCTCGGGGAAGCGTCTGCGTGGAGGTCGAACCGCCGCCCACAACAGGTGGCGCTGTCTGACCCGCAGCAGCGCCACCTACAGGTGGGGCGACCTGCGGGGTGGAAACGGAAGTCCCTTGCGAGGTCTTCGATTGGTAGACCCCCCATTCCGGGATCGTGTCCTGTCGGATCACAGACTTCGTCGTTGACGTTGTCGGCGCCGAGCCCGAGTTTGGTGCGCCGCTAGCAGGGGGCGCCCCGGGGCCTTTCTTGTGCCAGGGGAATAGCTTGGTGTAGGAAGACGCCGAGGGCTTCTTCCAGTTCGGCCCGGCAGCTGGGGTTTCGGACGCCATTGCTGTGACGTCACCGTTGAGTCTACGCCCGATGGGGGGAACGCTCCTTGTATCCGAGGGAGACTTTAACTGAGTGATATCCTGAGTGGGCGATGTGGGTGCCGGAGCAGTACGTATAATACCCGCTTGAAGGTTACTGCCGGGTAACGCAGGCGTTGGACTGTCGGGATTAGGAATTCGTAACTTCAACTGGTTAGTATGCGCGGCCCCTCCATTCTTAACTACGGACGCCGCCTTATCATAACGCTTATCAACAGTGACTGAGTCGCTTATCACACTACCGGCAGGCGGGCCGCTGATTGGTTGACTAGATCCCGCCGCTTTCTGATTGGCTGCGCTGCTTGGTGACGTCACAGGTGCATTCGCGTTTGCCGAAAGCTCCTTGTTTTCAAGCGCCGCTTGCTGAAACCAAAAAAAATATCGGTGTATCGGTAAATAAGCAGTGCTGAGATGATGTAAGCCATGCCACACAGCTAAATGGAGAATAAGGAATCCCTCAGTTCTTAGTCATTGATGAACCCCAAGCGTTTTCGCTCGGTAACCCATTAACTTGTCATGTCTGTACAGAGGTTCGTTAACCACACATTCGACCCGGGTACATACCTCTGAGTCTGACCGTTCAAGTTACAGTAAAAGGGAGATACCGGGCACGTTATGACTGACAAGTGTTGTCTCACCTCACCACACGTCAACGTCTCTAACGTTCCTGTTTCACGAATCCCGGGAGGTCAAATTGTGGAGCCAACCCAACCACCAGATACCGCTATTATCACGGATTTCAGATTTGCAGCACCGAACTTACGTCGCACACACGTAACTTAACGACTCTTCGGTAAACCGGTACCATATGTCAAACGGGAGTGTTTCGTCAATACACCAACGCTTCGACTGACTCCCAGCTCACGACTGACACAACCATGATGAGACAAATGAACCGGCTGTCATTGCCTCTGTAAGTTTTAGACCAATCCTTAATAAGTGAATGCTCAGAATATCGATCGAGCCACCATGATAAACACCACTTGCAGGCGTGCCAGCGTTGTACGCGTCACCGCAGCAGCAGACAGACAACAATATGAACACCTGTCCAAAGTCTCTGCACTTCGGCTAAGTCCCTCTTTACCAGAACATTCCGTCAAGATAATACTGAAAGTGACACTCGCGCTTCAGGCATCGATAAGTAGGATATAAATAGTAGGCTATATAAAATCATCAACTCATGTTTTTGTTGTCATGTTTATGGACAACAAAGCCGATGTTAGTGCCGAAATCATACCACTACTACCTACAGCAAGATTATATACTAAATGCACTACAGCGGGCATATATACTACGGGCTATCCGGGACATATTTACAATATAACCTCGACGCCCCCCCCCCCTACCCCAACGCCCATGACATTACCTATATGGTCCTTGATAAATTGAGGTTACCTCGTGGATTACACTTCATAAGCTAATAAAATCAGTCCAGTGTGCAGCTCGGGCTGGACTATATATAGGGGTCTGGAAGAGGGTACAGGTGTGCTGTGACGAGTTTTCTAAATTCTCAGTGTTGAATATCGTTTTTTAACGACGTTCCGTGTCGCTTTTCGGGCTAATTTCAGTATCTGGGTCGATGTCGTTTTTTCAGATCATCAGTGTCGGAATTTCGGGGCCAATGTCGAATGTCGATTTTTCAAATATGCCTGTGTCACGTGTCGCCACTTACCCATGCCTGACCCCTATACGCCCATATGAGGCCACCTTACTCGACGGTGATCTATGTCACACGGGAACCTCGTCACGGCAATGAGGTTAATTTAGATTAAAGATCCAATTTATGACAGAATCCGTAATAATTCTGTCGGTATTATACTGCATATTAATAGGTCGTATGTTCCTACTTACATTCTATGGTGAAGAATATGTGAATATGTACACTCCACTCAGTTATTGTTCAGAAGTATACGGCGGCACTGTTGACATTATAAATGATATCATCTGCACGGTCGTCAACCACTAAACACGTACATACGTGCATGACTACATCTAGAACAATGCCCAAAATAATGCAGGGCTTGTCCACGGCAGGACGTAGCATACGATATGTAACAGGCTACATAAGATGTCATGACCCACTCTCGTGAAGCCAGCACCACCTGGCGAGAGAGAGAGAGCATTTTATTTGGAGACCGCGCCCATCCCACCGGAAGGGGGTGTGTCATGGAAACCCAGCACCTGGCCACCTCGCTACCCCCCCCCCCCACCCCCCTCCTCCACCTACACCACCCCGCTACCCCCCACCACCTTCACCACCCCGCTACCCCACCAACTTCACCACCCCGTTACCCCCACCACAATTCACTAACCCGCTGGTAATCCGTGGTACCTGAGTACCCCAGCCTTCAAGACGAGCCACACCCATCCATCCATCCACCCCCCTCCCTTCCCCTCCCGCCCCTGTCGTGAATCTCTCAACGTTGTTAATTAGGCTTTGGTCGCCAAGGCAACCTTACGGCCTGGGCTTAACCAGATATGGGTCTATGCATCCGATTACACCAAAGAAATATATTCATAGAGATCGATATATCTATACACAATTAAAATTTTTGCTTATTTATGTCCCTACACCAATCACTTCCTGGCCGCAGGGTGTCACCCCTACAAATCCATATGGTACCCCCTCCACGCCCCATCGGCCATTCAATGATAAACGGACCAGCAGTTTTATGACCTAACGGTCTTTTATAACTAAAGACGTTTCCGCCCTGGGTGGGTGTTCCCTAGCCCTGAAACATGCCTCTCTAGGCACGCTCGGTAAACCGGTTTACCGAGCGTGCCCAGAGAGGCATGTTTCAGGGCTAGGTGTTCCCTGCCCCCAGTGGTATATGTACGGGTGTACCCACAGAGTATGCTAGCCTGCGCGCCCATGTACTATGTAGTGAGGGCCCCATCAATACAATACAGCGACACAGCACTACGCAGCAGCTACACGGATATTTGTCAACACAAGCATGTCTGTCGCTGCGTTTATCCCATCTCTGTAGACGGCCACTGTCTCCTTCCTACCTACCTTTCCCGTCCAATGGATGATGATCCAGCCGTCTGTAGCGAATAGAATACTGGAGCAGTGCAGTGGTAGACACAACAACGCTGACACCGGCAACACGACGCGGTGACAAGACCGCTATCGCTGCTCACACCCTCCCTCACGTCTCTCTCTCTCGCTCTCTCTCGTTCTGCTACTGACACAAACGCATCGCGTGCGGCAATAACAATGGTAGTGCCGGTTATTGAATTATTTTACAATAAACTACCACGCCCGCGCCCTGCTGACCTGACCTCGTTTGACCTCACATGGGATGGGTGAGGGAGGGGGCGAGGGAAGGGGGTGGTGGTGGTTGGCGGGGTGTGGGGGTTGGTCAATCGGCACATCAAAGCGGACCACAACAACACCCACCTCTGCTACAGCGGAATCACCTCAGTGCATATCCCAGGACGAATAGCCATAGGTAATAAAATCCAACTCACGCCTGAACGGATAGCGCCTGTAGTAGTTCTATCAAACTTGGTGGCCAATGTACGGGGGTCGTGTGCGTCGAACAATCTCTCCTCACCGCAGGTGCTGTGTCGGTCCTCAGATATATGTAATATAGGTAAGTTATCCTCCATACAGATGTGTAAGGTGTAAGGTTCACGGACCCTCGTGTACAGTTATAGCCAGCCAGCCAGTAAGTCCGCACAGGACAGGCGAAGCTCACCGGTAATGGTTACGCCGTCTCGCCCCCCTCTCCACCACACACACACTTGTTCAGCCAGCGTTCAACCCCCCCGCTCCTTCTTTCCATCGAGTATCTCTATTCATCAGCAGGGCTGGCTGGCTATCAGTCAGTCCACGGAGAGGCTGGGGGTGAGGGGGTAGAGGGGTAGGGAGAGCTGACCTTGTGGGCCGACTGGGACGCAGAAAAGGCGGTGGAGGTGGTGGGTGGGGGGAGGGGTAGTATGAGGGGTAGTGAGGGTAGTGGGGGGTGGGTGGTGGTGGGAGGGGTAGTATGTGGGGATAGTGAGGGGTGGTGGTGGGTAGACGGTACAAACCGCCATGGACGATGGCAACAAGGCCAAATACAGTGTGCAGCGCGTTACTGCACCGATCAACCTGCCCATGCCTACCTTACCGACCTACCTACCTGAGAGTGAGTGAGTGCCCCAAGGCCTAAAGCGGGTAATGCCGTATGTATTTATACTCCGATGACTGCCTCAATCGTGCCGTGCTGGCTATGTAGCAGTTACACCGCCTTTATTTCACCTGCGGGCGGCACTGTCTCACGAAATGTACCGCCCACCTGTCCTCTACCCCCATCCCCACCCTCCTCCCCTGGCTACATGTCCACCCACCTTCACACTGAATCATTAACAACACCTTCTGTCCCCGTTACAATAGCGACGGCCTCCCACGCCCCCCTCTCCCCCCCGCCCCCTACTCGTTGGTCTGCCATGTCACCTTCATTCCCCTCGATCTCTTCCATATCTCAGTAACGCAGTACCTCGCTGATTGTCTCTCGATCCGCACCTTGTCCTTGTGACCATCATCACCGTACCCCCCCCCCCCCCCTCATACTCCTCCACCCTCCTCAGTGTTCACCAGCTATCGACCATCTTCGTTTTGTCCCATTTATTAGTGTGAATCGTCCTCAACATTGTAGTACAGTGTAACCATCATTTATTCGATTGTTATACTATAATATTACCCCCTGTCCTCTGTGTCTAAACCAGCTTTTACTTTGGCCGTATAACCAAAACCATCATGTACTTTTACAGTATTTGGCCTGTCCCTGCCAGCTGCTCTCAATTAATAGAATAAAACCATTAGTTACTGTTATATTATTAACCCCTCCTCCACGGAGTTACCCTCCCTATCCCTGCCCCGACGTCTATTCCACCGCCCGGGCACTCACCTTGTGACGACCTCGCTCTCCCCGCTGTATCTGCCCGTGTATAGTCCTGTAAAGTCATGTACGTCCTTCCTCTCCACACACCTGCCACTGCCCGTATGCCGTCTCCCTGTGTCCCCGTCGCTTTCACACGCAAGGTCCTCTTCTCCCTATGACTGTGACCGACACCACCAGAGAGCCACCCCTCATAACGGTCACCCGCCTTTCATATAAATGATAAACCTCCCAGTAACCCACCCCGAGCTATTACACCCCCAGATAACAGCCGGTGAACCGCCACTGACACAAGGCACTCTCCTCACACACACACCGCCCCACCTCCTAATCCACCCTCCTCCCTCACCATGTCACCTTGATATCGTCACGACTGCCCCACCTGAGAGCGGCATCACCCCACGACCCCATATGCTGCGCCCCTGCCCCGCCCTGTCACCTTGATATCGCTGGAGGACTGCTGGCCTTACCTGAGAGAGTCATCACTGTCTAATATCACTTCCGACAACGGTGACTCACCTATACGGCGGAAACGGAAAGGGACAAAGGGGGATACACGCGCACTGAGACCGGCGCACTACGCTGTGACCGGCCGGTGTGAAAGTCCCAAGCGACTCACGGGTCTCCATACGGATGGGAATATTAATACCGGTTTTGTTCGGTAGACGTTCAGCGCGCAGTGTCACCATGGCTACCCAAGCGAAACGACACGCGCGCGCGCCACGTCATAGTGTAAAGCACATAACAACAGCTAGGCGGCACCGTGCTAGTCTGTATGTGGTGCAGAAATTACAAGTTCGTTGATGTAGTATAAAAATAGGGCTAGGAGAGCCCAGACCGCACCTTCCCCGTGAAAAAGATACCAGACAAAACTTGGTCATTTGTTATAACACAGACATCAGCCCAGACCGCACCTTCCCTGTGATAAAGATACCAGACAAAACTTGGTCATTTATTACAACACAGACATCAGCCCAGACTGCACCTTCCCTGTGATAAAGATATCAGACAAAACTGGGTCATTTTGTAGAACACAGACATCAGCCCAGACCGCACCTTCCCTATGATAAAGATACCAGACAAAACTGGGTCATTTTGTATAAATACTGACCTCAGCCCAGACCGCACCTTCCCTGTGATAAGGATACCAGACAGAGCTGGGTCATTTTGTATAAATACTGACCTCAGCCCAGACCGCACCTTCCCTATGATACAGATACCAGACAAAACTAGGTCATTTTGTATAAATACAGACATCAGCCCAGACCGCACCTTCCCTATGATAAAGATACCAGACAAAACTCAGGTCATTTTGTATAAATACAGACACCAGCCCAGACCGCACCTTCCCTGTGATAAAGATACCAGACAAAACTAGGTCATTTTGTATAAATACAGACATCAGCCCAGACCGTAGATTCACTGTGGTAAAGACATTATGCAGATCTGGGACATTTGGTAGAAGTACATAACTTGGCCCATAAAAGACATATAATTATGTAATTTTGCATGTATAGACCAGTCCAGACAGCACCTTCCCTGATCAATTAATTGATAACAAAATTGCATCTGATATGAGTTCTACAGGGATTTCTTACATAAGCTACGCACACATACGGGGTTCTTCAACAACCTTGAGCCACACGTGATTTCTAACACCAAGTGATACAGGAACGTCAAGCGGTAGGATATCCATGGTAACCATTACAGTTAGTCATTAGCTAAGAGTCATCTGGCCATAGAAAACCTTTTTTTTTTATTTGCGAGTGCAACTACACACTTAACTGTCGGGGGCGCAGTCTAAGTTTTTCTGTTTTTACGGGGGCGGTGGGTGGGGAACCGGCATGACCTCTGATAACGGGGGAGGCATTCCACTGGGGCATACTGTTGGGGAGGGGGGGGGGGGGGGTACTGCGTCAAAAATGCCCCCGCTTCTTATTGGATTCGCCTATATGACTGAACATATCACAACATACCGTTCAAGTTATTATATCGGAAAACATCTCGCACAGCCCCAAGAAACCACATTTCTATAACAGTAAACAAAACAGAAATAACGCATTAATTTTCGCATGTTAATATTCGCACTTAACAGTTTATTAACTAAGTTTACCACACTATCGAAGGAACCAACAATTTCAGATCACTGAGAAGTAGTCATACAAGTATTGAACGTTTAAATTCAGCTATAAACCATGTTAATCCATGGCCCTCACTGGAATGACTGATCGACTGGCCGTCCCGGACAGACATAATGCATTGTGTCCTCGCCTCAGTCACATATTTCTCACCGATCGGCGCCCACAGACGGCAGAGCATCAGATGGTACACACGTGAGAATTAAATCGATAAGCCCCGGTAACCGCGGGAGGAAAAGGCGGCCTGGCCCCGCCTGGCTTCACTAAAATGTGTCCACGCGATTAAAGGCGTTTGGCGACACATCAGCCGCACTAACGCACAAACCCTGGCTGTGTCTGCCGCATAAGGTAATCGGGTCACACAAGGAGGGCAAAATGACCTGTGTTTTTTTTTTTTGGGGGGGGGGGGGGGGGGTCAGCGGCCGCCACAATAACTGGTTGATATGGCCATAGAATAAAAAATATTGGTACATTATATTTTGGTGTTAGTGGTGGTCGTAGTGGTAGTAGTATCAATAGTAACATAAGTAGATAGAACCGAGGTCGTAGTAGCAATTTAACAGTAGCAGTAGTAGTAGTAGCTGTAGTAATAACAGCAACAGTTGCAACATTAATTGTAGTGGCAGTATCAGTAGCATACACCAAGCCCTCTTTCGATGAGAGTACCAATGCTCGCACTTGGCTCCGTCCCCCTCCTCTGTTCTCCCAACAAGGCGTTTCCGGCCACCTTTGAGTACACAAAGGGAAACCAAGCCACTCATCCTGACGACGCAAAAGGCCTTAACGCCGCACAAGAAGTAGATAAAACACATAAGAAACTGTCGATATATACAGGTTATATATAAATATAGTCCACCACTGTCTTCCTTATCTCGTGGGGAGTCAGTTTTTGCGCCACCTCTTGAACCGGGCGATCAAACAATGCGATTTGTTTGACTGCGTTGACAAGTATGTCCCAGTGACGTCATCATAACAGTCGTATCGGCACGGGGCCAGTCAGTCCAGTGTCACACAAAAACAACACGCGGAGGCAGAAGCCAACATGGCGAGATGAAAGACCCGGGACATGACCAGAGCCCTGGCGCAAGTGTTAACCTGGCTCTGGGCTAAACTCCACGCAGCTGCGAAGGGGGTGGGCTGATCGGTGGAGAGTGGGGGTGTGGGGTGGGTTGGGGGGGGGGAGGGGAGCGGCGCGTGCTAGCCCTTGGCGCAGTGTAAGGGGGAGCTGTGAAGGTAGAGGTGTCAAAAGGAGGTTCAGGGGTCGTGGTCGAAGTACCGTCAACGTAATAGCCAAAAGCAATGGACATTGTAACTGTAACTTTGACTAGCAAGAACAAGAATGGTAATAATTGATATAGAGGGCGTTTACTATAGACTACATGCTTGGGAAATAATTCACTATATAGCGTCATGTGAGAAAGTATCCGATCGCATTCTGTCTCTGATCTTCTGAATATCGGGATCTCTCGCAAAGAGTATGCGTACGCATCATTGCAGTTTGAATACAATGCTTTATTTCGCAAAGTGTTTGCATATATATCAGACCAGAATGACATTCATTGAATCAGATGTTTCAGGCCGTTGGGTACACATAAGGGCTAAACGAGCCAAGGAATCTCCCGGGGCGACGAACGGGGAATGGAGGAAACATGCCTAAGATCAGGTGCCATCGTCCGGGATTCGAACCCACGACCGTCTGTCGTAAAGAACAACGGTATTCATGCACATCAGACCAGTTTTTATTAACACAGCCTTCGATCCGGTGGCCGGCTTTATATCCCTGCGACTGTTCGCTGTTCGGTATTTTGTGTGTGATGTCGACCGCGGCTCGCTATCACGTCCGCGCGCGATGTAAATAAACCGCGCAGTTTTATGTTTAAATTGTTGTTTTACAGACTCTCAGAGACATAAAACGTATACGCATCATAATTTTGAGATACTTTTAGTCTTGATTCTAAAAAGTAAAAAATCTAAGATGGCTCATGTAAGTATATTGCTTTAAATAGCTTACCAGTTTTCAATAACGATTTCTCTCTGCCTCTAGTTCCCGTAAAGAACGCTCGCAAACTAAGACCAATTGTAATGGTATCAACATCTCGCAAAGAGCAGATTACACCTTTTTTGGGATTGAGTGACCTTCCTCTCATTTCTCAAAAAGAGTAGACCCATGCATATACGAGACACCACAACTCGGCCAGCTGCCAAGACTCGCAGTATGACCTTCACACGCGTCCCATATCAAAGAATAGCAAACAATAAACCTGGGCTAACAGAGAGAGAGAACGACTAACGACCAAACCATTGCCTCCGACATCACAGGTCACGTGTCATATAACTGGGACCTTGACTATGAGAGGACGATATTTAAAGAGTTCGACCTTGGCCCCTGGGCTAAGGTCGCCGGCGCATGGCGAGAAATGGCGCATGGCGCACGTGTTCCCAATCTGGCGCCAAGCTGTGTTCTCCATTTGATTTGAAACGGTGCGATAAGCGTAAATGAAAAACACTTTTCTGTGTCGTTATTATAAAGTCAAATACCAATTTAGGGAAACCTGACCATAAATACGAGGCATTATTTCGTTATAACAGCAGAGACGACGTTCCATCGCAAACATTCCATTTATATAACGTTGTACTATGAAATAATAACCTACAACCGAAATGGCGCCCCAGGCAGTCAGAGGTGACCTGGCACCCCCATTAACCTGAGTGAAGCACTTCGTGTTTCTCGCCATCAGCATGGCCAGCCGTGTCTGGCACCCTACTAACCTGAGTGAAGCACTTCATGTTTCTCGCCATCAGCATGGCCAGCCGTGTCTGGCACCCTACTAACCTGAGTGAAGCACTTCATGTTCCTCGCCATCAGCATGGCCAGTCTTGTCTTGGACCTACTAACCTGAGTGAAGCACTTCATGTTCCTCGCCATCAGCATGGCCAGCCGTGTCTGGTACCCGCCACTAACCAGAGTGAAGCACTTCATGTTCCTCGCCATCAGCATGGCCAACCGTGTCTGGCACCTTACTAACCTGAGTGAAGCACTTCATGTTTCTCGCCATCAGCATGGCCAGCCGTGTCTGGCACCCTACTAACCTGAGTGAAGCACTTCATGTTTCTCGCCATCAGCATGGCCAGCCGTGTCTGGCACCCTACTAACCTGAGTGAAGCACTTCATGTTCCTCGCCATCAGCATGGCCAACCGTGTCTGGCACCTTACTAACCTGAGTGAAGCACTTCATGTTCCTCGCCATCAGCATGGCCAACCGTGTCTGGCACCTTACTAACCTGAGTGAAGCACTTCATGTTCCTCGCCATCAGCATGGCCAGCCGTGTCTGGCACCTACTAACCTGAGTGAAGCACTTCATGTTCCTCGCCATCAGCATGGCCAACCGTGTCTGGCACCTACTAACCTGAGTGAAGCACTTCATGTTCCTCGCCATCAGCATGGCCAGCCGTGTCTGGTACCCGCCACTAACCAGAGTGAAGCACTTCATGTTTCTCGCCATCAGCATGGCCAGCCGTGTCTGGCACCCTACTAACCTGAGTGAAGCACTTCATGTTTCTCGCCATCAGCATGGCCAACCGTGTCTGGCACCTACTAACCTGAGTGAAGCACTTCATGTTCCTCGCCATCAGCATGGCCAGCCGTGTCTGGCACCTACTAACCTGAGTGAAGCACTTCATGTTCCTCGCCATCAGCATGGCCAACCGTGTCTGGCACCTACTAACCTGAGTGAAGCACTTCATGTTCCTCGCCATCAGCATGGCCAGCTGTGTCTGGTACCCGCCACTAACCTGAGTGAAGCACTTCGTGTTTCTCGCCATCAGCATGGCCAATCGTGTCTGGCACCCGCCACTTACCTGAGTGAAGCACTTCATGTTCCTCGCCATCAGCATGGCCAGCCGTGTCTGGCACCCGCCACTAACCTGAGTGAAGCACTTCATGTTCCTCGCCATCAGCATGGCCAACCGTGTCTGGCACCTTACTAACCTGAGTGAAGCACTTCATGTTCCTCGCCATCAGCATGGCCAGCCGTGTCTGGCACCCGCCACTAACCTGAGTGAAGCACTTCATGTTCCTCGCCATCAGCATGGCCAACCGTGTCTGGCACCTACTAACCTGAGTGAAGCACTTCATGTTCCTCGCCGTCAGCATGACCAGCCGTGTCTGGCACCTACTAACCTGAGTGAAGCACTTCATGTTCCTCGCCATCAGCATGACCAGCCGTGTCTGGCACCTACTAACCTGAGTGAAGCACTTCATGTTCCTCGCCATCAGCATGGCCAGCCGTGTCTGGCACCCGCCACTAACCTGAGTGAAGCACTTCATGTTCCTGGCCATCAGCATGGCCAACCGTGTCTGGCACCTACTAACCTGAGTGAAGCACTTCATGTTCCTCGCCATCAGCATGGCCAGCCGTGTCTGGCACCCGCCACTAACCTGAGTGAAGCACTTCATGTTCCTCGCCATCAGCATGGCCAATCGTGTCTGGCACCCGCCACTAACCTGAGTGAAGCACTTCATGTTCCTCGCCATCAGCATGGCCAATCGTGTCTGGCACCCGCCACTAACCTGAGTGAAGCACTTCATGTTCCTGGCCATCAGCATGGCCAGCTGTGTCTGGCACCCGCCACTAACCTGAGTGAAGCACTTCGTGTTTCTCGCCATCAGCATGGCCAGCCGTGTCTGGCACCTACTAACCTGAGTGAAGCACTTCATGTTCCTCGCCATCAGCATGGCCAGCCGTGTCTGGCACCTACTAACCTGAGTGAAGCACTTCATGTTCCTCGCCATCAGCATGGCCAGCCGTGTCTGGTACCCGCCACTAACCTGAGTGAAGCACTTCATGTTCCTCGCCATCAGCATGGCCAACCGTGTCTGGCACCTACTAACCTGAGTGAAGCACTTCATGTTCCTCGCCATCAGCATGGCCAGCTGTGTCTGGTACCCGCCACTAACCTGAGTGAAGCACTTCGTGTTTCTCGCCATCAGCATGGCCAATCGTGTCTGGCACCCGCCACTAACCTGAGTGAAGCACTTCATGTTCCTCGCCATCAGCATGGCCAGCCGTGTCTGGCACCCGCCACTAACCTGAGTGAAGCACTTCATGTTCCTCGCCATCAGCATGGCCAACCGTGTCTGGCACCTTACTAACCTGAGTGAAGCACTTCATGTTCCTCGCCATCAGCATGGCCAGCCGTGTCTGGCACCCGCCACTAACCTGAGTGAAGCACTTCATGTTCCTCGCCATCAGCATGGCCAACCGTGTCTGGCACCTACTAACCTGAGTGAAGCACTTCATGTTCCTCGCCGTCAGCATGACCAGCCGTGTCTGGCACCTACTAACCTGAGTGAAGCACTTCATGTTCCTCGCCATCAGCATGACCAGCCGTGTCTGGCACCTACTAACCTGAGTGAAGCACTTCATGTTCCTCGCCATCAGCATGGCCAGCCGTGTCTGGCACCCGCCACTAACCTGAGTGAAGCACTTCATGTTCCTGGCCATCAGCATGGCCAACCGCGTCTGGCACCTACTAACCTGAGTGAAGCACTTCATGTTCCTCGCCATCAGCATGGCCAGCCGTGTCTGGCACCCGCCACTAACCTGAGTGAAGCACTTCATGTTCCTCGCCATCAGCATGGCCAATCGTGTCTGGCACCCGCCACTAACCTGAGTGAAGCACTTCATGTTCCTCGCCATCAGCATGGCCAATCGTGTCTGGCACCCGCCACTAACCTGAGTGAAGCACTTCATGTTCCTGGCCATCAGCATGGCCAGCTGTGTCTGGCACCCGCCACTAACCTGAGTGAAGCACTTCGTGTTTCTCGCCATCAGCATGGCCAGCCGTGTCTGGCACCTACTAACCTGAGTGAAGCACTTCATGTTCCTCGCCATCAGCATGGCCAGCCGTGTCTGGCACCTACTAACCTGAGTGAAGCACTTCATGTTCCTCGCCATCAGCATGGCCAGCCGTGTCTGGTACCCGCCACTAACCTGAGTGAAGCACTTCATGTTCCTCGCCATCAGCATGGCCAATCGTGTCTGGCACCCGCCACTAACCTGAGTGAAGCACTTCATGTTCCTGGCCATCAGCATGGCCAGTCTTGTCTGACACTGCATCATCTGCTGGGAAAGCTCATCGGGGGTAGGGATGCCGTGTTGGAGCTGGCCCCCGAGGGTGTCGAACCGCCGCTGTTCCTCTGCCATGGCGCGCTGCAGGTCGGCCACAGTGATAAGCAACCCCTGGGTGTGGAGAAACACCAGCAGCGGGCTAGACAAGAGTTACACCATCTTAGAATGTGTTCCATTTACTCCCGGCTTGGATTCGTGCTTTAGGTCACCTATGGGCACACACTGGCTAGGAAAGGCCAGGGAACCTTCTGAGACTAGGGGATTAGTTATATGCCAAACAGTCCATAATCGGATGCCGAGTCTGATAATCGACGGTCGAAACAGAGTCTGAAACTCAGTACGGCACCAACCGAGCTATGTAGGTCGTAGTATTACCAACTTGGGCATGGTCGTTGGGTGTATATTCAAGACGCTTTAACCAATTTTTGTCTTAGCGCGTCAATGGGAAGGCAAAAGCGGAGCCATGTCCCCGGGGTGACCCCCTACTCTTTGCGAATAAGGACATGGGATCTTTATCCTACGACCAAACAGACATGACCACAGCGGGGCTAGAACCACCGAGCCACGTGGCGTTAGGCTCTCAGATGGCCAGAGCCCTCAATGCGAGCGATCTAACCCACTGAGCTATCGGGGCGGCCCTAAAATTGGGCATGAACTGATATACATGTATACCGAAAATACGCCGAGCGGCAAAATTATAGAGAAGGATCATATACCAGAATGAATAAATAATAAGTATAAGTATATATGCTTTATACAACAGCTTAAACCATCCGGCTTATAACGAGTCAATGACATTATTATAACTAAACATCAAGCTTTTTTAAATCTTTTAAACTAAAACTCGCAAATTTTTATTTCACCTGTGATCTCGTTCACCAAACATTTGTAAGGTAGTTTACTATAATTACACAAATATTGGTTGCTGGAACCTTGAAAGAGAAATAAATAGTAAACCGGGTTCAACGGACAAAATCGGAGCGAACGATGTCCAAAGCCCATTCTTTACAAAAGAGGATATGTAACTGCGCTATTTAGCCTTGTTAAGAGTGCAGTGAATGACGCACAATATATTCAGAGATTACACACACACTACTCTGAATGTAATAAAGCATATACGGTGGTATCAAGACGATACCGATAAGACTTTATGCGAAGACTCATTACTGATAAGTCATGGTGAGTTAGTGTTATTGACAGATCAGTGAGATTAACGTTTCATTTGGTGATTAAGACTACATAGCGTGAGTGGTAAACAGTCGTATACAACCAACTCCGCTATCGCGCTGGTTGTTTACAACTTCAAGGACAAATTGGGTTAAGAAGCTCCCCGGGGACAATGACAGGTGTATAGGTAAAACATGCCCCAGCGGCAGATGTCAGGGCGCGAACCCGTGACCCGTGACTCTGCCGCTCAGCCCGTTCACAAACCGAGGCTAGCGTAGGGAGACGCCCCAATGCCTGGTGGTAACGTACTGCTGTGGGTCGCACTGCCGCAGTATGAGGCCAATCATAACGTGCTCTAGCAGTGTAGTGAATAACGAGCTGCGAAACCTCAGTACAGTTTACCCCTATATAAAGGGTAATGCACAAGTGGTATACTTAAGGTTATCAGGGGTGTAACCAGTCGGTACAGTTATAGGGCAGAGTGCGGTTTCAAGGTTGACAAAGATTAACACGATAAAACACGGTCGCACTTGGGATTAATCTTTCTGATGGTTCAGTTGCGTGCCAAAAGTCACTCGATGTACGATAGTTGTATTAACCATCACAAGCATATTTACCATCGGGTCACAATTTATAATGGCTATATAGAAGTCGTCGTGAAGCTGCTCTTCCATATCACGGCGATCCAATGAGTGGCATATTTTTTTCTGGCATTTCCCTCTGTTCCATCTATTCAACATTCCATCATAGCCGCAAGCTTGTTCCTCACGATTAACGCCAAAAGTGAGAAAGGTGACTAGAGAAAGTATGATTTGGAAAAGTTTAACTGAGAAAGTCCGGGAAACCTAAATGAGAATGTCCATCTGGAAAAGTTACTGAGAATGTCCATCTGGAAAAGTTACTGAGAAAATAACTGGGAAAGTTACAGAGAATGTCTCTCTGGGAACTTGAGAGGGAAAGCCTAATGGGGAAAACCTGAATGGGAAAGTCTGTCTGGGAATGTGATTGGGAAAGCCTGATTGGGAGAGTGAGATTAGGGAATATCTGAAACCACGTGTCGTCGTGTTCGATGGTCACAGAGAGCGTTACCTCTGAATTCATCAGCTCGATCTCTCTGTCAAAAGCCTCGTCGTTGGAAGACTGGACATTAGCGCCGTCCGCTCCGGGAGCCGCCATCTTGGTCACGTGACTAGAACTACTGGAGGCTCGGCGACGATTCCTGGAAGGCGAAAGACAAATGTTCATCTCGAGTCCATGTAGTATTAAATATATGGCATCTGGACTTGGTGGTTGGTAATTTATCTGTGATATGAGTCACACAAATACAGAGAATGCTATTTAGACAAGACCAGAATACCTGATAACAAGGCCAGAGTACTTGACAAAGACATTCAGAGAAGAGTACTTGATAGACACCTTTAGAGCACAGTACTTGATATACCTTTAGAGTAGAGTACTTGATAGACACCACTTAGAGCAGAGGGCTCGATAAGACACCTTTAGAGCAGAGTACTTGATAGACACCACTTAGAGCAGAGTACTTGATAGACACCTTTAGAGCAGAGTACTCGATGAATATCTTCAGATTGGAGTACTCGATACAGTTACACCATCAAGACTATTGCACCCACTAAACAGCTTCAGACCAGAATATTGGAGAAACACAGACCAGCGTACCCTACCCCCGTCCCCCGTCCCCCGTGAGGGCTCAATGCCGAAATGAAGGCATCAGATTAACCTGGACATATAATAAGTGCGATGTAAACAGAAATCATCGCCACTTCCCTTCAGGCTTTATACCAGCAACGCGATTTGATTAAATGCATGCATAAAACGCGTTTCTTCTCACCTCTTGCGTTGAATGCAACAGACCAACTTGGAGAAAAAATGATCCCATAACGCATCGCACTCCATGCTCAACTTGAATGTGACGAATTACTTTACAGCCTCAAAGAACACTACATCCATTTACAAGCCAGATGTGTGTGTCGCCCTGTGATTGAACCGCTGGTCGATGCCCTGGTGCTGAACAACTCCCGAGTCTCTGACAATGATAACTGTACAATGTCCTGTTATTCTTCCGCCTTGGTGCAGACCGGAAATCGCACATGTCAGATGGCCCATTAGAACCCCCCGGTCGGTCTAACAAATAACAGGCCCGTCATTTGTGACGGGCGTCCGCTATGAACGCTGGTCTCTAGCAGTGGAACTTAACAATGTAGGGGTATGGTAGCAATGTACCATAATGCAACAGGGGGCACGGGTGTGGTGAGCGGGGTGGGCGTATGATAGCAGTCATACCGCTGTTTAATGGTAAAAAAAGATATTTGGTGAGGGGGGTCATTGCCTTGCTTATCATAACACAACAAAAATTACGGATGTATATCCTCATATGGTATATTCTGCTTAATCCAAACCAAGTCCGTTTACCCGTAGGAGATTGAAAATACCGGCCAGTAGACTAATTCATCTCTCATCATTGTATAAGATCTACCACTTTTTTTCCGTAATTAAGAAAACCGACAGACAATATGTTTGAAATATTTAGTTTATTCCAATAGTAGGTGTGGCTTACTAACAATCTAGTCTCATACATCGTTCGGTACAGGACACTACCGATCGCCATCACGGTCTGATCGGCAGAGTGAAGTCACCGGCGGTCGTCAAACAACCCATCAAAATGGCGGAGCGAGGCCACGCGACCGATTACCATGGCACCGGAAACAACCAATCACGATGTCGATTTCACGTAATCCACTGACTTTTATCACTTAAACGTCACTCAGCTTAGTTGTGGATCGTGTAACGCTATGTCGTAGTTGGCATAACGCTTTAGTATTAAATATATGGCGGATGAAAGATGCATAAAAGGTATAAAGGATAGGTCATTAAAGGATGATCTGTTCTCAGATTACATTAAAACATCCACACATTCCTCAGCAATTATCTGACCAAACCCGGCTATCTACATAACTATTATTATTATAATAATGGATTGTGGTTATTTACACTACTCGTTCACTATTATCAACTTTTTTAATACCGTACTTCGTCCAAATTGAAGATAATTGTGTTTACTACCCTCATAATATTATAGCAATAAGCTGTTCGGCAATAATCACAATTAGTCAACGAAGATGAACTTGTTTATAGCCACAAATCGCGATCATGAAGCAATATAGCCAATATTTACCCAATGAACAATTCAACCCGATTAAAACGTTCGTACTAGAACAGTGGAACCCTCAGCCTACGGGAAGCTCGGCATCTCTTGGCTTCCTTCACCCGGCTAGAGCGGCGAACGAGACACGTGAAAGAAACCCTACAAACACAATACATCTTGTAGTTAAATCTCACGCCGGTTGTATTTATTCCCGAGTGATTGCGATTCTGCTACTAGGATCAGCGCTTCGACGCCCTGGAATCTTGACCACGCTAAATCAAGGCGAAGACAACTGTACATGCCACACACCAATGAGACGTGATATCAAGGCGAAGACAACTTCTGTACATATTTCACACCAATGAGACGTGATATCAAGGCGAAGACAACTCCTGTACATGCCACACACCAATGAGACGTGATATCAAGGCGAAGACAACTTTTGTACATATTTCACACCAATGAGACGTGATATCAAGGCGGAGACAACTCCTGTACATACCTCACACCAATGAGACGTGATATCAAGGCGAAGACAACTTCTGTACATATTTCACACCAATGAGACGTGATATCAAGGCGGAGACAACTCCTGTACATACCTCACACCAATGAGACGTGATATCACGGCGAAGACAACTCCTGTACATACCTCACACAACTGAGACGTGATATCAAGGCGAAGACAACTCCTGTACATACCTCACACAACTGAGACGTGATATCAAGGCGAAGGCAACTCCTGTACATACCTCATACAACTGAGACGTGATATCAAGGCGAAGACAACTCCTGTACATACCTCACACAACTGAGACGTGATATCAAGGCGAAGACAACTCCTGTACATACCTCATACAACTGAGACGTGATATCAAGGTGAAGACAACTCCTGTACATACCTCACACCAATGAGACGTGATATCAAGGCGGAGACAACTCCTGTACATACCTCACTCCAATGAGACGTGATATCAAGGCGAAGACAACTCCTGTACATACCTCACACAACTGAGACGTGATATCAAGGCGAAGACAACTCCTGTACATACCTCATACAACTGAGACGTGATATCAAGGTGAAGACAACTCCTGTACATACCTCACACCAATGAGACGTGATATCAAGGCGGAGACAACTCCTGTACATACCTCACTCCAATGAGACGTGATATCAAGGCGAAGACAACTCCTGTACATACCTCACTCCAATGAGACGTGATATCCTTCTTAAGCGTCCCAAGGGATGATTCCACCCTAGTGCATCCAGTGATCAGTTAAACGCCATCCTCCCATCATATTCTCTCCATATGGGGCCGTTCCACAACCCGCAGACTGATCCAATGGTTTGATATTAATGCTATTATCGATCTGGATCACCACCCGCCAATTGATTTCGATCGCGAATGGATTCCGATCGCCAAAGCAGCAGTAACGTTAATTGTGTCGGTCGTTCTTATTGGCGGGTCGAGCAGACTGGCCCCCACTGGCCAGTCACGGGGTTATGAATTCCTCCTGCTTTGGTACGTGAATAACAGGGGCCTAAAGTCACAGACCACTAGGGTGGCTAAAATATGAGAGGGCTGGGGGGGAGGGGGCGTGTTTTATATACTCCAACCCGACATTAACCTTGCACTTACCCTTTCAACAGGTGTCAAGCGAGTTAAATAGGAGAACAAACAGGCAAAAGATCACCCAATGAAAAATACCGCTCCTGTGTAAAGTCCAGGTTTTGCTCTTTCACTACTATGTTGGGACCGCATACACGATCGGAAGAATGCCAGGGTCAAGTTCCACCTACCACCGAGCCGTGGTGGCCCTGAAAGCCGAGCAAGAGCGTGGGGTAGCGAGGAAGGGTAGGGGGGGGGGTGAAGTTGAGTATGGGGACTCCTTACCTTCAACCCCCGACCGGCCCTAAGCGCCACCCATACCCATAATACCACGCCTCAATGAATCCACCTCTAGTCCCTATACGTGCCCTGACGATGGATCGATGTGGCTCAGGGTTTGACGGCTTGGTTTTCTCAGTAGGTCCATATTAGGCCAAGGTCATATTAGAGGGCTAAACCTCATAATGTGGAATTCTTAAGGCATGGGGTACAAAAACAACGAAGGCCGTGTAAGTTAGAGAATGGGTGCGTGAGCAAATAAAAATGGTCCTGTACAAATTCAATGGGCAATCAATCGGTACATATGTAATAAGTCAACCAATCGTATCCATGGCTATCAGTGGATTGTGTCCTGGTGAACCCTAGTGGCGCGCCTTACACGGCAGTGGCAGAGCTAGCAGCGACAATCGTATATTAAACCCGTCCCACTTGGAACCCTACATTATCAAAAAGAACCCTATAGCAAAATCTGGTGCGCCCCGCCTGACCATGCTGATGTGTATCGCGAATTATTGGCGCTAGCCATCTGGAGGCAGAGTTAGGCACTCACTGCGTCTGCGGAGCCAAGCCACCTAGAGGCAGAGTTAGACACTCACTGCGTCTGCGGAGACGCCAAGTCACCTGGAGGCAGAGTTAGGCACTCACTGCGTCTGCGGAGACACCAAGCCACCTAGAGGCAGAGTTAGGCACTCACTGCGTCTGCGGAGACGCCAAGCCACCTAGAGGCAGAGTTAGGCACTCACTGCGTCTGCGGAGACACCAAGCCACCTGGAGGCAGAGTTAGGCACTCACTGCGTCTGCGGAGACACCAAGCCACCTGGAGGCAGAGTTAGGCACTCACTGCGTCTGCGGAGCCAAGCCACCTAGAGGCAGAGTTAGGCACTCACTGCGTCTGCGGAGACGCCAAGTCACCTGGAGGCAGAGTTAGGCACTCACTGCGTCTGCGGAGACGCCAAGCCACTTGGAGGCAGAGTTAGGCACTCACTGCGTCTGCGGAGACGCCAAGCCACCTAGAGGCAGAGTTAGGTACTCACTGCGTCTGCGGAGACGCCAAGTCACCTGGAGGCAGAGTTAGGCACTCACTGCGTCTGCGGAGACACCAAGCCACCTGGAGGCAGAGTTAGGCACTCACTGCGTCTGCGGAGACGCCAAGCCACCTAGAGGCAGAGTTAGGCACTCACTGCGTCTGCGGAGACACCAAGCCACCTGGAGGCAGAGTTAGGCACTCACTGCGTCTGCGGAGACACCAAGCCACCTGGAGGCAGAGTTAGGCACTCACTGCGTCTGCGGAGCCAAGCCACCTAGAGGCAGAGTTAGGCACTCACTGCGTCTGCGGAGACGCCAAGTCACCTGGAGGCAGAGTTAGGCACTCACTGCGTCTGCGGAGACGCCAAGCCACCTGGAGGCAGAGTTAGGCACTCACTGCGTCTGCGGAGACGCCAAGCCACCTAGAGGCAGAGTTAGGCACTCACTGCGTCTGCGGAGACGCCAAGCCACCTAGAGGCAGAGTTAGGCACTCATTGCGTCTGCGGAGACGCCAAGCCACCTGGAGGCAGAGTTAGGCACTCACTGCGTCTGCGGAGACGCCAAGCCACCTAGAAGCAGAGTTAGGCACACACTGCGTCTGCGGAGACGCCAAGCCACCTAGAAGCAGAGTTAGGCACTCACTGCGTCTGCGGAGACGCCAAGTCACCCGGAGGCAGAGTTAGGCACTCACTGCGTCTGCGGAGATGCCAAGCCACCTAGAGGCAGAGTTAGGCACTCACTGCGTCTGCGGAGACGCCAAGCCACATAGAGGCAGAGTTAGGCACTCACTGCGTCTGCGGAGACGCCAAGCCACCTAGAGGCAGAGTTAGGCACTCACTGCGTCTGCGGAGACGCCAAGCCACCTAGAGGCAGAGTTAGGCACTCACTGCGTCTGCGGAGACGCCAAGTCACCTGGAGGCAGAGTTAGGCACTCACTGCGTCTGCGGAGACGCCAAGCCACCTAGAGGCAGAGTTTGGCACTCACTGCGTCTGCGGAGACGCCAAGCCACCTAGAGGCAGAGTTAGGCACTCACTGCGTCTGCGGAGACGCCAAGCCACCTAGAGGCAGAGTTAGGCACTCACTGCGTCTGCGGAGACGCCAAGTCACCTGGAGGCAGAGTTAGGCACTCACTGCGTCTGCGGAGACGCCAAGCCACCTAGAGGCAGAGTTAGGCACTCACTGCGTCTGCGGAGACGCCAAGCCACCTAGAGGCAGAGTTAGGCACTCACTGCGTCTGCGGAGACGCCAAGTCACCTGGAGGCAGAGTTAGGCACTCACTGCGTCTGCGGAGATGCCAAGCCACCTGAACACGTGGCATGATACAACGTATACGATATCTACCGAACGGGTTCAATGGGATACAATGAACACGATATCCATCAAACGGGTTCAAAGGTAATACGATACAATGAACACGATATACACCGAACCGGTTCAATACGAATGGGTTCAAAGTTAATACGATACGATGAACAGGTTCAATGGAAATACAATACTGGAAACACGACATGCACCTAACGGTTCAACGTTAATACAACACAATGAACACTATATCCATCGAACGGGTTCAATACGAACGGGTTCAAAGTTATACGATACCATGAACACTGTATCCATCGAACAGGTTCAAAGGTAATACGATACGATGAACAAGATATCCACCAAACGGGTTCAATATCAATACGATACAATGAACACTATATGCACTGAATGGATTCAACGTCAATGATAGTGGAGCCCCGCCCCCCCCCCCCCCCCCCATAGTATGTACCCGGTGCAACCCAGGAGTTGGGTCACATCATTGACGCGCATAATTATGTGGATTACCCGTTTCAATAAATACCAACACCCATTCCCCACATCGCTGAGCTATCAAACCACATACCAACGATCAGTATCAACGGCAGCTTCAACCAAAACGCTACGAAACCTTGTTCACAATCAATAGAAACGTTAATACCACCAAATGGTCCGCCCGTGAAAATGATAATAGGCTCAATGGAGAACTGGGATTTATTAAGTTGTACACGTCACCGACAGCGACCACTTCTATACCTGTACCCATAAATTGACAGGCCTACTGTGCATAAATGTGTATGAGAGAGATACTGAACTACAACGAGCAGTACTTGAGCACAAGCTTTTTTAACGGAGTCTGAGCAGGAATGGGTTCACACACTTTGGCATTGTTTAATTTGAATAAAATATTAATGTGCTTCGCGTTATTGACCTTCAAGTGTAATCAGTCATGTAGTAGGCATTAGGCACAAGCAGGCAGTCTCAACATTGACATGAGTGCAGTCTTTGGGATGCGGCCTCGGAGGGAGGGACGGCTCTTTGTAAAAAGGTGGCCTTTACATACCAGACTACCCTTACCGCATTTAGACGACCATCTCCCTAAGACGTCAACACAAATATAACGGTGAAAAAACATTATAATTGTCCATGAAATACATAATGGTGGTGGTTGTGGTTGGCATCGGTCCGTCTGCCTTGGACGATGGATATGCAGCTAATGTTTAAGTATTCCGACATGTGTGCTTATGCCTGAATAAGCCTATCTGAGACCGGCAGTGCTTGTCATCATATGGATACCCTGCCTGTTGGTTAGTTGGACTCGTACTGAGTTTCACGTTTCACGTGTATATAAGGAGGTGTCGTTTGCAGAGGAGTGGTCTTTGTAAAGAGATAACTGTAATAGAGAGGTAGCTCATGCGGGGGGAGGCTTCTATATAGAGGTGGCGTCCGTGTAGTAATGGTCACTTTAACGTGCTTCTTCTTGCAGTGCCCCTCCATAGCTGCTTTAGGTGGTACCGGTCGACAGATGGCCTTCGTACAGATGTGGTCCATTATTAGTAGGTGGGCTATGCGGAGGTAGCCCTGAACCAAGAGGAACATGCAAATTATACATGGGACATTATATGTGCAACAATGTCCACTATAGAGGTGTAGCACAAACTCTCTCACAGCTGCTATAGAGTTTAATTGAAATGGGGTTTCAGTGTTCGCCGCAGAGCGCGGCCTTGCGCCATCGTTCCCCTGATAAAGAAAATGTCACGTACAACTGCGACACATTTATGGAAGTCCCCGTGTCCCGCTACAGTCAGCACATGTAAATAAATACAATATGATCACTGTATAGGGATTGATTGCAGTTAGATTTGCCTGCGTCCTTACATACCCTACAGATGTATAATTGCACTGACAATGGAATGACGTCACAACGAAAAAAAGATCAAGAATCTTTTGTCACTGGGTTGCCAGAGTACTTTCATCACCTGTTCGCGTCGTGCTTTTGAAGGACGTCACAAAGTATAAAACAATTTCAACTGCGTGGGGGGAGGGGGGGGGGTAGCTTTGGTGGCATCCTTATATTATGCATATATCCCATCTGAGGGTAGGGAGTCTGCGGGTGACTTTCCAGCTTGCACGCAGCGTGTGTGATACTTGCGATTTCGCCTTCGCGTTCTCGCGATTTCGCCCTCGCCATCTCGCCCTCGCGATTCTGTCCTGGCGTTCTCGCGATCTTGCCCTCGCAATCTCGAGCTTGCGTTCTTGCTTCCAGACGCTGGGCTATGACTCTGGGCGCCGGGCTAAGACTCTGGGCGCTAGACTATGGCTCTGTGCGCTGCACTATGGCTCGGTGCGCTGGACTATGGCTCGGTGCGCTGGACTATGGCTCGGTACGCTGGACTATGGCTCGGTACGCTGGACTATGGCTCAGTGCGCTGCACTATGGCTGGGTGCGCTGGATTATAGCTACGCGCGCTGCACTATGGCTCGATGCGCTGGACTATGGATCTGGGCGCTGGACTATGGCTCTGTGCGCTGGACTATGGCTCAATGCGCTGTACTATGGCTCGGTGCGCTGCCTTATGGCATGTTTGCGGGACTGGCTATGTGCGCTGCGCTATGGCTCGATGCGCTGGACTATGGGTCTGGGCGCTGCACTATGGCTCGATGCGCTGGACTATGGGTCTGGGCGCTGCACTATGGCTCGGTGCGCTGGATTATGGCCCTGTGCGCTGTACTATGGTTTGATGCGCTGGACTATGGGTCTAGGCGCTCGACTATGGCGCCGTGCTCTGCACTATGGCTCCATGTGCCAGTCGTAAACTGCGTTATAACTGCCTTATGACTGCCACATGAAACCGGCTCTTGCTGTGTACAACAGCCGCCAGAGCTTTGACAGGTCCCCCTATTATCTAAAACGTCCCCCAATATTTCAGTGCAGGACACAATGTCCCCATTTAAAAACTTTTAGGGCAATCACTGGAGTTTTATAGAGAAGGGATCCTTCTACAAAGTGGCACAATCTCTGTGGATGTGAGGTTTCTATACAGTCTCTGTAAGAGATTGCCTCTTTGGGTCAGTTAGGAAGATTTCTATTTAGATTTGGTCTCTGCAGGCCTGTAGCTGAGCTTTCTACAGAGAGGTGATCTTTGTGGGTCAGTGGTAGAGGTTTCTGTAAACATTGTAAAGAGGTAGTCTCTGGGCCTGCGGCAGCAGTTTCTATAGAGAGGTGGTCTCTGCGGGCCTATGGTGGAGGTGTTCATAGAGAGATGGTCTCCGGGCATTGAATGAAAGGCATTGTCAGACTGTAGTGCATGGTATTATTTGACCAATAAAAGCTCTCTGGCTATATCTAGTGGCATTATCAGACAGTATAGCTAGTAGTATTATCAGACAGTAGCTAGTGGCATTATCTGACTGTAGCAAGTAATATCTATAAATTATACCCTGTGGCAGTTATAATGCAGCAAGAGGTATTTTCAGACAATAGCTGGTGATATTCCTGGACTATCACTGAAATCAAATTCACCATGGCACTGCCATTCACAGCTGTTACTGTCAAAGTTTTTGTGAAAAACAATTGTGATTATAAACACAATCATTTATTTATGTAAATATCTCATGAGGTAAAAGTATGTAAGCTTATGCCAAACTTTAGATAATACCCAAAAGAATTGATTATCAAAACAAGGCAAGTATTGATTGCCTTAATTATGATTGTTCTTGCTTCCTGCAGCCTGTGCATAAATAGTTATATAGGCATAGGCTAGTAAGGAGACATGTTTGCACTTACCCATCTTGAACTGGCATGGTCATGGCCTCCCATTTACCTATAGCACAGGGTCAGGGATGGGCCCGTACACCCTTGGCTCAAGTAATGCCAGATCGACAAGCCCCTTTCTTTTAAGCTAATAAAAGTGAGGCTTGTCTGTATGTACTTGCGCCAAAGCAAGGTAAGTTTATGGAGCACTTGTTAATAACCATAATAGCCATTCCCTTCTATGACCATATCCCTGAGTATACCCATTCTAAATGGAGAATGTTAACATTATCTGATACCATAGCCCTTGCCAGAGCAGGAAAATTGTCATATAACACAAGTCATGTTACCAGAACAGGATTACTGGTTATACCAGTTTACATACCAAATAATTTTTACACTGAACCATTACATTTACTTTAGTTTAGGCTGCTTAGCTTAGGGGACACTAGATCTATAAAATTACAGCTTGTCAGGCAGTAGCGGATCACTTTTGTGTAAGGCTTGATTGAGAAGGTTTTCTAAGAAGTGGGTGCATCATCTTAGGCTCATTCTTTTCAGAAATGAAGGCTCTGTTCATGTGTAATGAACTTGCTGATTCTCCGGCAACGATCTGTCTAAAAATGGTCCATGTAGCAGGGTACTGTAGTAGTAGCAGTAACGGATCATTTTAGGCAGTAGCGGAAAACGCCATCTAGCGGCCTGTTTTGACAGTGAAGCAGATATCTCAATGCAAGGACTGTCTCAAAAATCTAAAAGTAGGTTGTCGACGATTTAATATTGCACATATTTTATAGTGTGATATAATAATTCACAGCTTATTTTGATATTTTCGGAGTACCGCTACTGATATTGGGCCAATGATTGATGCCATGCCACCTGGTGGTAAAACTTGGCGTTAAAGCTTGGCGGCAAAGACGAGCGTCACTGATCTACTACTGCCGAGAAAGCGGCGAATGCAATTTGGATGACAACAGCAATTTTGCTTCACGGAGAGATCTGATTATTTTCTTCAAGGTTCAAGATATATACAGCTATCTAAAAATTACCTCAGTTATGCACAGATGTATTCACTTTAACAAGAGTGGCCTGTTGAAATAAAAGTTGCTGTTTCCCACGAGTACGCTCAGAGCAAAGAGCTCGCTACCGGAAGTGCATTTGAGGTAAAAAAGAGTAAACATTGGCAGAACCTCACGTTTTTGGACTTATTTTAAGTCAGTGGTCAATTATCTTTGAAATGAATCCTAATTTATTACATTTAGTAGCTTTTAATAGAAACGATTCATTGGTAAACATGAAGTGATCCGCTACTGCCTGTGATCCGTTACTGCCCGACAAGCTGTATGTGTCAAAATAAATATTGCAACTTTCATAAAATTCTATAGACCTCTATTACTTTTTGGCTACGTTCAATTTCCTTATTTTTCTAAAATGCAACTATCTGTGTCGACATCACTTTTTCAGATCCTCAGTGTCAGAATTTGAGGGTCAATGCTGCATGTTGATGCCTGTTATGTTTCACCATTGAAAGCTTGCCATTTACCCCTTGCTATTCCAGACCCCTCTCAAACTCAAAGCTATTTAAAGTTCATGGACATGGCCATATTCCCTTCCATAACCATGTGCCTTCACGCACAGGTAAACCCAAACTCCACAGGAAAAAGCGATCCCATACCATAGTCCATACTTCATATACCATGCTAGCTCTGACATCAAAACCACCACCAAGGTGAAGGTTTTGAACAGCACAACACTGTTTTGTGTAGAGTTCTTTCGAACGCTCCCGGCGCTAAATGTGTCAACAAATTTTTAAAATATTGGCATTTTTGCAACCTACAAACTGTATTCTTACTCCCGGCGCCTTTACTGAAGTCGAAAGCCGGCAAAATATCTGAAATATAAGCCATTTAAGAGTGCAGTTCGCGCACGCTGCCATGCTTGTTTTCTACATCAAAAAGTGTTGTGCTATTCAAAACCTTCACCTTGGTGGCGGTTTTGATGTCAGAGCTAATCCCATGCCAGTGTATACCCTGAAAATCAGACGTTAATGTTGTGACTGTCTGTCACGACATTAACGTCTGATTTTCAGGCTAATGCCTGTGGGGAACACATGTCAGGACTGACTCATGTTACCAGGGTTACCGGTTACATCGCCACCGGCCCGGGTTGCGTGCCGAAATCGTCTCGGTGTTTTTAGTTTTACACCGACATATTCAACTTGAATTTGCAAGCACACTTGAAATCGGCTAGCCATCTCTATATGCAGGGTCAATTCTGCTACCACAGTCTACAAAAAGATAGTATATAATGACACTTTGTAAGCAGAAGTACCTTGACAAGAGGCTTTTTGTTGACTGAATTTTGACACTTAACGCAACTTGGAAACACCCGCCATGCTGGAATGTTATGATCTCGCGCGAGCCATGAAATGGAATGTTCCAAAAAAGGGGTTACGCCTCTATGACATCAGATGTTAACACAATAAATTAGATATTTCTAATCACGTTTTAACTTAACAGTAACCTAATACCATTTTACATGTTAATATCTTGTGAACCTAAGGTAAGATAGCATCAAAAGGGGCCAACAATCATTTATGCAGTTACACTTTGATATACTACCATCAGACATTGACTACCCCCCCTTTTGCATAAAATAGATAGAACCGGAAGTGACGTCTCATCTCGGGAGATTGCCGCCATAGATCTCGTGTATTTTGGGAGCAGTGTCTTTGTTGAGTTTTTCGAATTTACCGCTAAAATGCCTAGCAAAGATGAATTTCTGGAGGCTCTTGATGGTGAGGCGATAAGCAAGAAAATGTGCTTTGATGTGACTGACGACAGATGTAATTAGTACCTTACTTTCCTCAATATCCTCAGGCGGAGGTCGAAATTAAATTCGCTGTGCGGTCGGCCCGTCGGCGTTGCCGACTCTGTCTCACTCTCACTAAGTCTCAGCCCAGCGACACCGACAGGCGACCGACAGCGTGGAGTGTGGTTGGCGAGACGAAATTGAGTCACACTATGGGTTTTATGGCTAAAATTCACAAAAAGCTTAATTATGTCATGTATTTATCCCCTAAATATGAATACCTGCCTAACTGTAAACCCTTTTATCACAAAAAAAAGACATTTTCGTGAAAACAGCCTAGATTCTACCCAGTCAAAAGTGTCCAATTTTAGTGGCCCCACTCTGCATATCATATGCAGTCTTCAATTGCCTGCTTTTAGGCTGGTGAAAACATTTTCGTGGCTATCTTGATTTTCAAGAAATATGAAAACAGCAACAACGTTCACTGGCAAGAAAGCTGGTGTCTGCTGCCACTTTAGTACAAGCCAGTGAGTGATTAAGTGGCCTGTCATAAAGAGAGTACCGTCATTTATGTATGTTTTGGAACACCAAAAACGTCTCTATGCTTTGGAACACCCATAATTGTGGAAAAAATTATAATTTTTTGTGGCTGTATGTTTTAGTACACTACAGATGGTGGGTAATTTTTTTGTGTTTAATACTTGTGGGTAATATGTTTAATACACCCTAATTTTCCAGAAATAGATCTATTTACTTAGGTCGCGGCCATGAAGATATAAGACATCTAACATTGAAATCGGTCTCAATAAGGGAGTATCCATCTCCGATCCAGCACCTTCCCAACTTTTAAGCATTAGTTCCCACGCTTACCACCCATCCAATATCACTTAAGCTACTCAAATGGGTAATATTGTAAAGGAGTTGTGTTCTTTTTGGGGCATATCAAATGTCAGTCAAAACTTACAGTGGTACCCGCACGTTCATTGTATATATGTCTGCGCTGCCTGACTGACCGCCTCTCCCTGTACCCCCTTCCACCCCCCTCCCCCCGACTCGCATACATTGTTTTATTTCTGCGCTGCCTGACTACTCTGTCTGCACCACCCTCCATCCCTGCCTAGCCATGTGACGTACATTTCTCCGCTTCTCTTCTCTCCATCAAAGCTGGTTGACCGACAGTAATCCCCATTCCAACCGCTGCCCACCCCA
The DNA here is from genome assembly GCA_964019135.1 of Arenicola marina. Classification (NCBI taxonomy): domain Eukaryota; kingdom Metazoa; phylum Annelida; class Polychaeta; family Arenicolidae; genus Arenicola; species Arenicola marina. Next base: position 31,666,035 of record OZ025248.1, read on the forward strand.
CCCCCGTTGTCAGAGGAGGGCCGTTCCTCTCAGCTCGCCAAGTGCCTGCGGTGACGAAGAGGCTAAGTTTGTGACACCTCCCCCCTCCCCCTCCTTCTCGACTGATTCCTTTACACTCGTGCCAGGCTTTGTTTGACAGGAAGCAAGTAAGCCAAATACTGTGTGCTGACCTTACCCGAACCTGCCCCTTACACGCATCCTGTGGTGGCTACGGCTACGTAAGCTTTTGGTCTGACTGACCGTACAAGCCCCCTACCCTTTACCACCCCCCACCCCCCCGCCTAACCCCCCCAAAAAAGTATCAAAGTTTTGGAACAGCTGCAAAATTAATTAATTTTTTTGACTATGTTTTGGAACACCCAGGTTTGTAATTATTTTTCTGGCGTTCCAAAACATACGTAAATGACGGTAGTCAATCAGTGCTGTGGAGGGGGATAGGGGGTAGCCCCCCAGCAGGGTATTAACCAGAATTTTCTTTTTGCCAGCCCAAATTTTGGATGGTAAGAAAAAAGTATTCTGTGTATATACACAATATGGCGCCAGCTGATCAGGTCTCATTTTGAGCTTGCAATTTACAATTCTATAAACAAAAATAGTTTTTGATATTATAAAATTGTGAGCTCTATGATTTTCTTCTGAACCTACTGACAAAAAGACTCTTTTTGGGCTGGTAAACAGCACCTGAGTTCCTGCCAAATTATAAATCTGCCCACCAAACTTGAAACAGGGCGTGCAGGGGGGTCTCTGGCTAATACCTGCATATATGTTTTTTTGTTTTGTTTGGTAAGCCCTAAGGCAACCAGCTACCATTATAACCACTTGTTCAGTGCTGAATTAAAAAAATTCTGGTATGTGGTATTGTGTGTAGATCATAACATTTTGGAGTATCACATGACCTAGATATGAAATTATATTTTATGCCATATTTTCTATTACAATGGACTGAATTTTATATTCTTAATTTTTTTTATTAAAGGTATAATGTATGATATTATCTTTATAAAATGTTGATATATTTTCAGACTTCGGTCACAAGCCTGCAGATACAATTCCTCGTGTACTAGAGCTCTACCTTCAACAGGTAGCCATGACAGGGGAAACTATGTGAGTTTTGACAAATGATGGTAGGAAATTATAAGTAAAACTGAAATATTGTTCATATTTTGAAATAGGTCTAAATCTGCTTTGTTTTGGCCACATGTGTATTGGTTGGTGTTTGACATTATCTTTATGTTATCTATAAAAGATGCTTTTATCCATATCCATCTTTCATATCACTCTTTAGCATACATTTTTTTGCCATGTACTTGTACATGTGCAACGAAATAGCTTGATTTTGCTGTAAACTTATTATTAGTGCATGAAGTATAATGGCTCTAAGGTAATAAATTATATGCACTGTGTATCGTTGGGTCCCTGTTCAAAGTTGTTGCCTAAGCAAATGTTTAACAGTATAAAAAGTGGCATATTAGTTTCGCTGTTTGGCAAGGTGAGATTGTGGTTAAATTACCGGTATGCTGGCATTTGTCCGTTTTCCGAAGTTGTCTTATAATATGCTTAGTTTAATATGTGTATACAGTTTAACCTATAACCTTTATTTGATAAAACTTTCATCTGATGTGTTCTTTGTCCTCAGGTTTCCCTGGTCAAAGGTAAAGCCTTTGTTTTACACCAAGTTGGACAATGTGCTGAAGGAATTCCATGAGCAGGTACCGACGGACCACTTCCCGCCCAGTCCAAATGTGGAAAATATCAACTTTGATGACATGCGAAAACGCCTTCTGGACTATGTAGAAACGTTTACAGGGTAAGTATTGTTGCTTTATGCACCGACAATAGTTCTGTATATTGTAATTTGCGTACTGTTAAAACTATGTCCTTTCATTGAAAGATGTGGAGAAGATAAACGTTTGAATTCTGCAGCCATTATTTAAAGGCTGTTCTGCATACAGTCGCCCTGAAGTTTATACACGCTAGAAATAAACAGGGTCTTTTTTATTGACCACCTTGACCATAAAATACACAGGGAGTTAATTTGTGTTTTATTTGCTCATGTTGTACATTATGCATTTCAGGGCTCCATTCACAATACAACGGTTGTGTGAGCTGCTTACAGAACCGATGAAACACTACAAGCGGTCTGACAAATTCATGCGTGGTATTGAGAAGGTAAATGTAATATTTTACCACCGCCAAAGTATGTTGTATAGCTTTTACAACTGAGTTAAGAATGTTTACTCCAGATGTGAACTGAATGAATAAGCTTTAGTTTTAATATTCAGCAGTTACTGTATGTACATGTATGTTATTGCTGCCACTCGTGCTTTATATAGCGATTTCCTCTTTTTGTTATCTTTTGTGAATCTAATGCACCGATACCTTTATTTGGCTGCAGAATATCCAGGTTGTCAGCGCTGTGGATCCCCGTGGAAAGTAAGCACATGCATCTTGGTTACTTTCTATGAAAGTCTTACAAAATGTTATTTAATGTGTGTGTTCTTTCTGTCGGATAAATGAAGTTATCTCGCATGAATAACTGGATTATTTATTTAAATTCAAGGAGCAGTAACTGATGATGAATTCAGTACTATATTTTATTACGCTGTAAAGATTAGCTTTCTTCAAAAATTCAAAGTGCTTTTTTGGGGGGTTTCAGCAAAATCGTAAGCGAAGCAAAGTTGCTGGTCAATGGCCTGGACGCCAATGGCTTGCAGCAGGGGGCGGGAGGTCTGGCTCAGCAGGTGGCCAGCCCCTTCCTGCCCCCGCCCCCGACCAACTCCCCGGCTGGCGGGGGCTGGCCGGGGCGGGGCGCGAGGGGAGCCACTCCGGACTCCCCCGCCATCGGCGCCTCCGTGGCTGCCACGTGGCCGCACGGGGGTGGGGAGGCAATGGCGGAGGAGGCCGATAGCCCCGGCCAGGACGACAGCCCGGCGAAAGCCTCGCCCCTGGCCCAGCCTGACTGGGACTTGGCTGCCGACGAGGGAAAGGACCATGGCGAACCGGCGCCCATGGTGGAAGCCCCGGCAGGAGACGACACGGCCAAAAACGGCGGTGATGGTGCCACGTCAGCCGCCACGTGGCCCACATCCTCTAGCGGTGCGGCCGATAGCCAATCAGAATCCAGCAAACAGTCGGAAGCGGCGCCCCGTGACGAGCAGGAGCCCGCCAATAAAGAGGACACCGCGAAACCCTCATCGGCAACTGATCAAACTCCGGTTCCGGATAGTGACCTTGAGAACAAGGAGTCTGGATCTGCGATCAGTACGAGTCCCGTGGCGACTGATCCGGACGCGGCCCCTGGGAGCAGCAGTGACTCCTCCTCGTCCTCGCTATCCTCCTCGGCCTCGCCGGTATCGGACGGGGAGGGCGACAAGGCGGCCCCGTCTGCCGCCGAACCCACCGTCCGGACCTCCCTGCGGCGGAACCTGGATGAGGAGGACTCGGCCAGCCCCGTGGCGGAGAAGAGGATCCGGCTTGATGCGGTGGACGAGGCTATGGATTCCTCCGACTCGCAGCAGTCTGGGCATAGCAGCGGTAAGATCTTGCTCCATGGGCTGGCTTTACGCGTTATTCGTGATATCATGTTAGTGTGTTTACTGCAGCTATTGTTATAAGGACCCCCCCCCCCCCCGCTTGCCGGTAATATTAAAGCTGCTCATACGACATTTCTCTCTGAAAGTGAAATTCATATTTGATCGTAGAAGTTAAATGGGCCCAGTAGTCAATCTTAGCGTTGTAAGTAGCTGTAAGCCTTAACTATGTTTAATGTCGCCACGTACTTAGCTATCATTGACAATCTAAATGAAAATACCTTCTTGGCCATCTTAACAGTGTTTGTTGCATCGTAAGAATGACGAATATATGCTCATCGTCAGCGTATTATTTGTTGGGTATACATCACTTAGTTAATTCCCACACACTTTACTCTGTGACCCAGATGACTCACTTTCGCGGAGCGACTCTGGTGGCTTTGAGACCAGCTCCCAGGCGGAAGAAACCAAAGCCGAACCCCTGGAAGGTGGCGACACCTGCCGGGTCGTGTCCTCCTCCTGCAGCACGGTGACGTCATCGACGGCCCCAACGACCACCACGTGCACGACGGACGGCATAAAGTCTGATGTTGACGTTACATCCGGAGTTACGTCATCGCAGACGGAGCAGGCGGTCGGCGCAGATTCGTCGGTGTCTGCGATCTCTGACTCAGTCTCGACGGCCTCTGACTCGGTCTCTGACTCGGTCTCGACGGTCTCTGACTCTGTTTCAACGGTCTCTGACCCTGTCTCGACGGTCTCTGACCCTGTCTCGACGGTCTCAGGCCCTGTCGAGGACAGTTCGGAAGTCGATATGCCGGACGACGGCTCTAAAGCGAGTGCCAGCGACACTAAAATCGAGTCGGGGCCGGACAGCTCGTCATCGGCGGAAGCGGAAATGGCGGCGGACGACGGAAACGGAAACCAGTGCAGTTCGGCTGGCGACAATCTCCAAGCGGATGGCGCCCCGTCGCTAGAGGGCAGGACCTCCTCGCCAGGGCCCAATACCGGCGCTTCGGACGGCGTCTCTTCGGCCAGCCAATCAGAGGACGCGGAGGCTGCTCCCTCCGGCGACGTGGCAGACTCGAACACATCGGCGGCGCCTTCGGGATCCGCCGGGGACGCCACTCCGGACGAGGGGGACCATGAGCCTATGGATGTGGATTGATGGTCGACGTAGATTTCTCTTGTCACTGCTAGGATAATTTCATCGTTCACTTGAACCAACCGCCCGCGCTGCATCGTCGGGGCCACTTCACCAGCACTTACCAAGGCTCGTGTATGAGGGGCTCCCATCTACCAAGGCCCGTGTATGAGGGGCTCCCATCTACCAAGGCCCGTGTATGAGGGGCTCCCATCTACCAAGGCCCGTGTATCAGGGGCTCCCATCAACCAAGGCCCGTGCAGGAGGGGCTCTCATCAACCAAGGCCCGTGTATGAGGGGCTCCCATCTACCAAGGCCCGTGTATCAGGGGCTCCCATCAACCAAGGCCCGTGCAGGAGGGGCTCTCATCAACCAAGGCCCGTGTATGAGGGGCTCCCATCAACCAATGCCCGTGTATGAGGGGCTCCCATCTACCAAGGCCCGTGTATGTGGGGCTCCCATCAACCAAGGCCCGTGCATGGGGGGCTCCCATCAACCAAGGCCCGTGTATGAGGGGCTCCCATCTACCAAGGCCCGTGTATGTGGGGCTCCCATCAACCAAGGCCCGTGCATGAGGGGCTCCCATCAACCAAGACCCGTGTATGAGGGGCTCCCATCAACCAAGGCCCGTGTATCAGGGGCTCCCATCAACCAATGCCCGTGTATGAGGGGCTCCCATCAACCAAGGCCCGTGCATGAGGGGCTCCCATCAACCAAGGCCCGTGTATGAGGGGCTCCCATCTACCAAGGCCCGTGTTTGAGGGGCTCCCATCTACCAAGGCCCGTGTATCAGGAGCTCCCATCAACCAAGACCCGTGTATGAGGGAGAATCGCCGGGATTAAGACGCGGAGTTAACAACAAGAGGCCAAGAGGGGGGAATCTGTGTTATATAACCATCGATATCTTATCATCAGGCGTTGACAGGATCAGATCACTGCAGCTCATGACTAGAATAAGTCCCGTCATATAGTTAGGATGCCATTCCCGGGCGGGTTTTTATCGCCTAACCCGGGCAGGCATGGGCGGAGTCGTGCTTACCATTGGCCGGAGCGTACCCACCCTCACTGTTGTCTTCACCCTCCGGTAGGTGGTGCTTCGTCGCCGTGGTTTCATCCTCTCGACTACAGGCAGCTCCATCTCGTGAATGTGCGATGATCGTCTTGTAACATATATAGATATTTCAGTTTTTACCATTGTCTCTGTTGGTCCCTTTTTTTTTAATTTAGATAAATTTATTATCGTCATCATTGTTGATTAGCGTAAATTGTCGTGTTAGTTCGATTGACACTGATGTTTCTATTGGTCGGTTATACCATTGAGTTTGTATGCGCGCGTGACGGGCGCTATGCGTTTTATCAAAGTCTCGTTAAAGCTCCACGAGTGGGAAAAACTCTGTGTCAGTAAACATGTGAATGGTTGTCTTTTAAGTTGATAGCGTACGACGTTGGCATTGGTGCAAGCTTTGTGGCAGCCTTTTCGAATACTTGTGACATTCGCCAGGTTGAGTGAATGGTAATATTGTCTCTATTAACAATGGAAGGCGCTTTCACTGGGAAGTCAACCACCTGTAATCGATGTCTTGACAATTTTTTTTATAGAACTCTGCAATAAAACGCGTATTTATCTAATCAGCTGAAGGGACAATATTTGTACACTATAATAACTTGGTGATCCGTCGACTTTTCGCAGTTTAAGCTATACATATAATTTCAGTTCCTTGATAGGTTTTTATCATCATGGTCCTAACTTTTAACCGTTTTTTTATTTGCGCAGAAGTTAATTAATTGTTTTCTCTTTTGCGAACGATTTGGGTTGACCTGTAATTCAGTCGGTCTTCATTTTCGAACTCCTATTAGGCGGGAAGAACAACTAGGGTCTTGGATTGTGCAGACAGTGTTAAGAGACTGCGGCCTGGTCTCTGCCTTTGGGTTAAGCAGCGTCAGTGAGAGAATCCTGGCTGTTGATATGACGCTCATTACTTTGTGGTGTGGTCAATCTGGTATTTGTGCCCCATGCTAACGCGCTGGCCGGAAAATAAACTTGTTGGTGGTTCGTGTGGCAAGACAGGAGCACCGACTGATGTGTGTGGGGCGGATGCCGCTGTTACAAGGCGGATACCGCTGTTACTAGGCGGATGCCGCTGTTACAAGGCGGATGCCGCTGTTACAAGGCGGATGCCGCTGTTACTAGGCGGATGCCGCTGTTACAAGGCGGCTGATGCTCCTGTTAAATGGTGGCTGATCCCGCTGTTACATGGCGGCTGATTGGCGGATCCCGCTGTTATATGGCGACTGATTGGCGGATCCCGCTGTTACATGGTGGGTGATTGGCGGATCCCGTTGTTATATGGCGGCTGATTGGCGAATCCCGCTGTTATATGGCGGCTGATGGGCGGATCGCGGCTGATTGGCGGATCCCACTGTTACATGGTGGGTGATTGGCTGATCCCGCTGTTACATCGCGCCTGATTGGCGGATCCCGCTGTTACATGGTGGGTGATTAGCTGATCCCGCTGTTACATGGCGCCTGATTGGCGGATCCCGCTGTTATATTGTGATGGGTAAATGTGCGATTGGTGGATTATTCTGTTATATGGTGTCTGATTGGTGAAGTCCGCTATTATATAGTGATTGATACCCGTCTCTGATCCGTGTATTATATGGCAACTGATAAAAGTGTCTGATTGGTGTGAGTGACGATTCCGCTATTATCTAATGATGGATCCGGTGTCTGATTGGCGGCTCCCGCTCATGCCAGACAGACTGCGAGTGTTAGGTGTGACGTCATATGTGTCCGTGTGATCTCACTGTGTTGGAATGATGACGTCATCACAGCGAATGTGGCGTGACTGCATTGGTGTATGTATCGAATCAATAAAATATATTCCACATAGATGTACTATTTTGACTAGTTATTTCGTCGTTCCTGCCTTTTCGCAACCACAGGCCACTGGCCTGGTCTCGGCTGTAATTTCTTATGATGTAATCTACTACTGGTCTATTTCGGCTAAGCATTGTCGGCTATTTGATGCTGCCTTATAAGTATCTTTCTCTCTGTAACACTGCCCGCAATACGATTCAAATTAGTGTACAATTGAAGCGTTTAATGAATCAAATATAAACACGGAAAAACGCGGCACGTTTGGTCGTACTGTACATGTACCGAAAAGGCTTATTCAGCTAACGAGCAACCCATTTGATCCATGGTTCACGCTTATTCTGTATAAAATATATAATCACATGGTGTTCTGTAAGCGTGAACCTCAATCACACAATATAATACTATTAATCTATAACAAAACCGAAATCTCGAACATTTTAATATCTGATTAAAATCTCAACGATTCTCTATATATACAATAGTCGGTGCACTAAAGTATTGCTAACAATTCACCTTTATACATACACAGTGTCAATCCTAAAAGTTATTAACAACTCACAACCCCCAAAGTGCGAGTCACTGGCGACATTGGTGCGATTTTATCGTCATGGAAACGGACATCCGCGAGAGTTGAAAAGTTGAAAGCCACCAGTCGTCTGCTTTCTGCTCAGATGACCGCGCACCGGTCGTCTGCTTCTTGCTCCGATGACTACGTTATGATGTGTCTAATGTTTAATGATAAAACAGCTCTGCCTTCACAGATCTTCACAGCTCTTCCTGTAAAAAGACGAATTTTGTCAGCTCATAAAAACTCCAATTACGTCGACGTTGTGTATTTGGAAGACATGAAAACTGCATATAATTATGGTGAATATCCCGAAGATGAGAGAGAAAGATTACGGTCCATTTACTCGATTTTCACTTGACAGATTGATCAGCTTAAGTAATGTTAAAGACAAGTTTAATATCCCTGGTTACAACTAATTAGGCGAACGGCATTTGTCAGCGGATGGCGTGTTGGAACTTACCCTCTTTGGTTTATCTGGATCCACGTCGTCCGGAATTCCATCTCCGTCATCGTCATCATCCTCAGCATCCGGAATGCCATCGTTATCATCATCGTCATCTAACCAATCCGGAATTCCATCACCATCAGTATCTCTCGCATCCGGATCTAAGTAATCTGGAATTCCATCACCATCATCGTCATCATCCTCAGCATCCGGAATGCCATCGTTATCATCATCGTCATCTAACCAATCCGGAATTCCATCACCATCAGTATCTCTCGCATCCGGATCTAAGTAATCTGGAATTCCATCACCATCATTGTCATCATCCTCAGCATCCGGAATGCCATCGTTATCATCATCGTCATCTAACCAATCCGGAATTCCATCACCATCAGTATCTCTCGCATCCGGATCTAAGTAATCTGGAATTCCATCACCATCATCGTCATCATCCTCAGCATCCGGAATGCCATCGTTATCATCATCGTCATCTAACCAATCCGGAATCCCATCACCATCAGTATCTCTCGCATCCGGATCTAAGTAATCTGGAATTCCATCACCATCATCGTCATCATCCTCAGCGTCCGGAATGCCATCGTTATCATCATCGTCATCTAACCAATCCGGAATTCCATCACCATCAGTATCTCTCGCATCCGGATCTAAGTAATCTGGAATTCCATCACCATCATCGTCATCATCCTCAGCATCCGGAATGCCATCGTTATCATCATCGTCATCTAACCAATCCGGAATTCCATCACCATCAGTATCTCTCGCATCCGGATCTAAGTAATCTGGAATTCCATCACCATCATCGTCATCATCCTCAGCGTCCGGAATGCCATCGTTATCATCATCGTCATCTAACCAATCCGGAATTCCATCACCATCAGTATCTCTCGCATCCGGATCTAAGTAATCTGGAATTCCATCACCATCATCGTCATCATCCTCAGCATCCGGAATGCCATCGTTATCATCATCGTCATCTAACCAATCCGGAATTCCATCACCATCAGTATCTCTCGCATCCGGATCTAAGTAATCTGGAATTCCATCACCATCATCGTCATCATCCTCAGCATCCGGAATGCCATCATTATCATCATCGTCATCTAACCAATCCGGAATTCCATCACCATCAGTATCTCTCGCATCCGGATCTAGGTAATCTGGAATTCTATCACCATCATCGTCATCATCCTCAGCATCCGGAATGCCATCGTTATCATCATCGTCATCTAACCAATCCGGAATTCCATCACCATCAGTATCTCTCGCATCCGGATCTAAGTAATCTGGAATTCCATCACCATCATCGTCATCATCCTCAGCATCCGGAATACCATCGTCATCATCATCGTCATCTAACCAATCCGGAATTCCATCACCATCAGTATCTCTCGCATCCGGATCTAAGTAATCTGGAATTCCATCACCATCATCGTCATCATCCTCAGCATCCGGAATACCATCGTTATCATCATCGTCATCTAACCAATCCGGAATTCCATCCCCGTCAGTATCCTTGCGATCGGGATCAACGTGGTCCGGGATGCCATCGCCATCGGCATCATTGTCATCCTTGTCCGGGATTCCGTCGCTATCGTCGTCATCGTCCAGACGATCCGGCACGCCGTCTCCGTCGGTGTCTGTGCCGTCTGTGAACAAAATACAGGCCACTCACTATACCATACCAACTCGTTATATATAATCAACTGTCAACAATGCGACGCTTTTAGGCCAGACAGTGGGCTATAAAACAGTTACCACACTCACACTACCGCTTGACAGTATGCAGGGGAAGTACGTAGAATTCCCGAGGATTGATACCACGCAAGCCCCCCCCCCCCCCCCCCACTCCATCCATCCCCGTATCTATACAATATATTTGAGATACTATTTTGTTTGACTCATGCTATGTTTGCTTACCAGACCTGAAGTAACTCTATTTTGTCGGTTTTTAACGCCAATTAAGCTACATATGCACCTTGTGCTATCGCAGGCCTACATTTATCAGCCATAACTTGCCCCCTCGTATGTCAATATCGATAATTGACAAGACGCATAATGTGCTATAACTATGGAAGTTCAGTGACGTCATTGTAACAATCAAGTGCCATAGAAACTAACGCATGGTGTATGAAGAAAGCCTTACACGGACCCTTATATATGCGTGAACCCCCTTTGTAGGGGGGGGGGGGGGCGGGGGGGCAAGGGGCGATCGTGTTCCCAGATCACGAACAAAAGATTCCCAGTTCACGAAGAATCAAACTCCCCGCATAAAAAGGAAGGGCGGATAGATAAGATAAATTATTTTCCTCATTCCCAGTTAACGGTGAAATGAAAAGCCTATTCTCAAGGAACGGAAACACCTCTTGCGCCCTCCTCCCCCCCCCCCCTCCACCCTTTGTCTCCACCACAGTCCACTGCTACCACCTGGCGCGCTCACTTGGATTAGGTCTGTAAACGGTTAAAATCAGTCAGGAATTTTGTACACTGACGTCACAGAATCCCATGATTCTCCGCGGTAAAGATGGCGAGAACAACCATTCCGCTACAATCTTCTGGCATCAAGAAAGTGTGTCAACAGTAGGTTTTTTCGGTTATACTTTCGCGAAGAAATGTTGGAGCACACGACTGTTAAAATGTCCTCACCTTGGAGATTCGATATTGCTCTCGTTAATTCTTGGGGATTCGCGATTCAGAGGGGGTATCCCCCCCCCACCCACATTACACAGACTGTGATGGTGACATAGGCTAACTGACAACTTTCGGGCTGTACAGTCACTACGGGATCTGATCCGAGACCTCACAAGACAAGTCTACTCTTCGACCGCCTCAGATGGCCTTGATTTCGCATAGAATGTATAGAACGACAGCTTTCTTCCTAAAAAAAAACAATGAAAATATGTCGACTTTAACACTCCTTAACATCCCCTCGCTTGAAGATGGCGGGTTTAACCCCCCCCCCCCCCCCACCCCACCCCTTGCTTGGATCCGCCCCTGATGATATTATCTTCCAAGTGTCTATGTACACAAGCATGTGCAGATATAAACAGATCATCATACCAGATACTCAATGTCCGAATGAGGAATGCTATATTTCTATAGGCTACTCTGTGTGTCACTCCCAAGGCACAAAGCCGGTGGGCTGAGTAAATAATGGGTCTACAAGCAGTCTACAGGGCTTATCAGTCTCCGGGGGCTCGTACCCTATACGGATCTATGCGTCATGGCTGCTTAACCTCGACTTCTATGTATACATCCTATACGGATCTATGCGTCATGGCTGCTTAACCTCGACTTCTATGTATACATCCTATACGGATCCTTCGTGTCTTTCGCTTAAGTTGATACCAGATAAATATGGGTGGGCTCCTTGAAACAACTCAAAATGTAGGACTATATAATACAAACAGTAAAAACGGGTTCAATGCTCTTTTTGGGCTATTAAAAATATACGTAACAGGTACGTCTTACTATTTCAGACCAAAAGACACGAGTTGTCTATCAATCAATGATAATCCAAGACTCACGCAAGTTCTTCCAAAAGCCGGAAGCAATATGCCTATATCGCCCAAAAGGCTCCGTTGGCCACATATGACAGACAGCTAGCTACCACAAAATATAGAAGTAGGCCTATATAGCAAATGAAGGCCTTTACATGGGAGGCCAGCTACGGGTTAATATGGGGGGGGGAGGGCCGGGGTCTGGGGACCATAGGCTCTAACTTGGTACCCGTTACCCCACCCCCACAACACACACACACACACATCGTTATTAGGTGTCTGGAAAAGTGTCAGTAAATCCGCTGTCGATTTGTCGAATAACGGTGTCGCTGTCGTATTTCCGAGAAACTGTAAAACTTTGTCGGTGTCTAGTTTTTAAATCTTCAGTGTCGAAATTTGGGCGCCAATGTCGGGTGTCGCTTTTTCAAAAACGGCAATGTCGCATGTCGCCATTTATTTGCGTCCGTCACACTGCCAAGTCATTCGGCCCCATTTGCATCCTGGCTGCTATGTTGCCGCATTTAAGCCGTATAGGCTAAGTCGCTCCCGCCCTCACTCCCTTACCACCATATCACCGACTTTCGGCATGTTGAGCGGATGTGTCCACCAGGTGACGAACATGGGCCTACTTATAAAACCCATGCATGTGACGCCGGGCGGATGCCGCATGCCGAGTGTAGTCAGTATGAACGACGCTAAAGGATCATGTATTTCCAGCCAGGTGAACGTGGGCCTACTTGTCCTACTTGGGTGGGTGGTATATACTGACCCACATACGTACTCAACCAATGCCACCGTGTGTCGTAAATTTAGTGGCTTTTGACTGACCTTGCTGACAAACTACAAACAGTTCAATATATTCTAATCTGATATATTAGATATATGAAGATATATTAGTTTATAACCCAAATTAAGATATACCCATTTATATAACTTTTAAAGTTCAATAATGAATTTCAAAACTGTTCGTCGAAATGAATTGTAGCCTACGCAATGTCAGATCTGTTTCAGTGTAAGCTTTAAAGAAATGTCCACATTCTCATACCTACCTTGAGCTTAAGTGTCAAAAAACGTCAACAATACCCAAAGTTTTATGACGCAACATAGGCTACGACAATGTCACTTTTCCGCTCATTTATATATGGTACCACTCTGACAGATATTGTGAATAAAAGCTCTTTTTAGTTCCTGTATCATACCTAGCATTGTAAGCCTACAGAGAATTACAAGATTAATTAGCTGAACAAAAACAGCACCCTCATGTTTTCCATAATTACTCCCTGTCAACTCAAACTCATTATTACTCCTTTCTTTACCCCTAGTCTTTTTTCGATTTGGTGGCGGTACCAAGACAAAAAATCCAGGGGCTCTGCCGATCTCCCGGTAGAGGCGTTCCGCTTGATTTTATTTGAGGAACGAGCTCCCTCTGCTGGCATAGTGGGGATCCGCCTTTATGGCGAACACATCAAATACATATGCATACTTATTATGTTCATCTACACAAGTATTAGCTATGAGTCAAAAGGACCAGTCAATTGTATACTATAAAGCCTATATATACATGTATACGTAAACATTGTCCGTCAACACTGTCCCCGCACAACGCAGGGCACACATGCATTGACGCGCAGCGGACAGTCAGTTTACTTGTTCATGGTATTTACTGTGCGATCGGAAAAGCTGAAGTCTTTGCCCTGTGACTGTTGACCGATGCATTTATAGGACCTGTCTGATCCGAGGACCGAAACCCCGACCGCCCTCACCGATTTTCTTTCAGTGGTGGTCATCGAGGACGTTAAGGTGCTCACCCCCCCCCCCGACCCCACCGGATTTGTGCGCCCCCCCCCCCCCCACCAAACACACACACACGGCCAACCTTTCATTATCTACGCGGTTACCTTTTGCCACTTTCATACATTCTGGGCAAATAGCCAAAACAAGAGCATTGATATGATGCTAATTTACGTTATAGTATGCTAGCATGGTATTCTAATATAGCATTTTAGTGTAGCATCCTAGTGAAGCATACCAGTGCAGCATTTATGGCAGAATCTAGTATCCCATTCCGACACAGCAATTCTATTAGAGTATCTGGTGCTACATTTTATTTGTAATGTATTAGTATTCTAATTTACTATTCTGGTGCAGTATGCAGCATTCTAGCATACAGTATGCAGCATTCTAGCACATAGTATGCAACATTCTAGTATCTAGTATGCAACATTCTAGTATATAGTATGCTTCATTCTAGTATATAGTATGCAGCATTCTAGTAGATAGCTTCTGATATAGCGTTCTGGTGTACTCTTCTAATATTATATAGTATTCTAGTGCATGTATATCTTATGGTACGATATTGTAGCATATTATTCTAGCATAGGTATATAATATAGTACTAACTTATAGTGCTATTTCTTTGTCTAGTATACTAGAATAGTATTCTTGGATAGTAGTATAAATCAGTATTTTTGGATAGTATTATCAATCAGTATTCTTTGATAGTATTATCGATCAGTATTCTTGGATAGTATTATCGATCAGTATTCTTTGATAGTATTATCGATCAGTATTCTTGGATAGTATTATCGATCAGTATTCTTGGATAGTATTATCGATCAGTATTCTTTGATAGTATTATCGATCAGTATTCTTGGATAGTATTATCGATCAGTATTCTTGGATAGTATTATCGATCAGTATTCTAGGATATCTCGATCAGTATAGTATTGTCATTCAGCGGTATACCTAGCTTCCCGTCGCCGTCGGCATCCGCATCCAGATAATCCGGAATCCCATCCGCATCCTGGTCTTGTTCGCTGTCCAAGATCCCGTCGTTGTTTTTATCGGGATCCAGGGAGTCGGGAATGCCGTCGTTATCGTCATCGTCGTCCAGGTAATCTGGGATCCCGTCCTGGTCCGTATCCACGGATGTGTCCACGCCTCGGAGGCTCTTCTCCAATGCGTCCGGGATTCCATCATTGTCGTCATCCCGGTCAATGTGATCCGGAATGCCATCTCCGTCAGTATCTTGATGAGCGTCTCCGGACGCGCTAACCAGCAACAGCCCGGAGAACACGACCCACAGCTTCATCGTTGTAAAGCCGCCAAGGGTTTAATATCCTTAAGCAGAGCAGACGATCGAACGCGGCTTGATTCCCGCGCCTGTCAATTCGAGCAGACGACACTTTTAAGTATTCCCTGCGTGTGATGGCGGGCCGGCCTTAATACTATAAGCAGACGACAACCGACAGCGCCCCGCCAAAGTCCGATAGCTCGTGTATATCTAGGGGGTGTGTGTGCCGTCTGTCAACGATGGAGCTGCTCCTATCCCCCTTGACTTATCCCGTCGTATTTCTCGATCTGTGCATTTGATAGCGAGTATATTTATATACGTATCAACAGCTCGCAGTCGGATTACGATTACATGGGGCTGGTAGTAAGTAGCCTACTCATGCACCCCCAGCCACCCAAGGACTTCCCCCTGGCTTACCCAGTGGCCGATCCTGCGCCAAGGTTAGACAGGCGTGGCTGGTGACTTCGTCCAGAGAATGATGAGGAGGACCCCGAGGGCCTCTATATTAGGCGGTCGGTGTGTGTCGCACCCGGGGGTGTGATGTGGGTAATCATGGGTCGGGGGGTGTACAGTGGGGAGAGAGGTAGAAGGTTAGAATGAGGGCACAAGCCAACTGCTACAATCAAATTCGCAGGCTGCATGGGCAAACGTGGGGGGGGGGGGGGGCAAGGGGGGGTCGTGTTCCCAGATAACGAAGGAAAAAATTCTTTGGTCTCAGGTCACGAGAATTAAACCGAGAATTTCCCGCATACAAAGGAAGGGCGGATACATGATATAAATTTCTCGATTTCCCGATTCACGGTTATCTAATATTAAAATTCCCAGTTCACGATGAATGAAAATCCTTGATCACGATGGTCGGCTAATACCCAATTCCCACTTCACGAAGAATTGTTCCTCATTCCCAGTTCACGGTGAAATGAAAAGCCTATTCTCGAGGAACGGAAATACCCCTTGCCCTCCCCCCCCCTCCCCCAACGTCCCCTGGACATGTCTTCCGATCTACTGTTTATCAGTACCACCCTATCACCTTTACCGGGATATGAAGAGTGTTGTAGACCGATATTTGAGGGCTGTCAAACGCTTGAAGTGATGTCGGTCACACCACGCCAGGCATATAATTATTAGGCATTTATCCTGGTCATTCACAACCGTGGGAACAGTAATCTTCAGTCACAAACCGACCAACGGCCAAAAAAAACGACCCAAAAATCGAAAGCGGCACTTTTTAGTCTCAAACGTTGTTTTGAACTTGGCTGCAATCAAACGATGTTAACGTAGCTCCAATCAAACGATTGTAAGGTGGCTACAATCAAACACTGAACGTGGCTACAGTTAATCAGCTTGAACGTGGCTAGAGTCAAATACTGAACGTGGATACAATCAGTTACTGAAAGTGGTTACAATCAAATACTGAACGTTGCTACAGTTAATCAGCTTGAACGTGGCTACAGTTCGTGGCTACAATCATTTACTAAACGTGGTTACAATCAAATACTGAACGTGGCTACAATCATTTACTAAACGTGGTTACAATCAAACACTGAACGTGTCTAGAATCAAATACTGAACGTGGCTACCACCAATACTGAACATGGCTACCACCAATACTGAACGTGGCTACAGTTAATCGGCTTAAACGTGGCTAGAATTCAATACTAAACGTGTCTATAATCAAATACTAAAAGGGGGTACAATCAAATACTGAACGTGGCTACAATCAAACACTGAACGTGGCTACAATGAAAGCCTGAACGTGGCTACAGTTAATCGGCCTAAACGTGGCTACAATCAAATACTGAACGTGTCTACAGGGTCTGAATCTACACTACTACGACTGACTAATGTGCATACCGTGTTGCATATAGATACGGTATTATATCAGTATTTTCTGTTCCTATGGAAAAGGCGGCACAAGATCCATGTTGAAATGACAGGGTTATGGGGGTACTATAGCCAAATGTGGTGTTATCTTCGGCTGACAGGCCCATATATATGCATATGTATATATATATATGTACACGCCAGTCGGTCACGGGATCTGGGCAGTAATGCTGTCACTACTGGATACCATAGCTTGCCTTTAACTGATACTACATCCAACCCGACCCCAACACGAGGAGTGGCTAACAGGAGAGGTAGATGATATCTGGATATATGATGGCGTCAATGATAGGCGTCGCTTTCCTGGGATACGATACGCAATCCCGATATATATACCAATGCGGGGCACGGGGACCCGGGGGTGACACAGAGAGGGATGGGGTGGCGGGTGACACAGAGTGGGATGGGGTGGGGGTGGTGACACAGAAAGGGATGGGGTGGGGGGTGACACACAGAGGGACGGGGTAGGGGGTGACACAGAGTGGGATGAGGTGGGGGGTGGTGACACAAAGAGGGATCAGGTGGGTGACACAGAGAGGGATGGGTTGGGGGGGTGACAGAGAGGGATGGGTGGGGGGGGGTGACACAGAGAGGGTTGGGGTGGGAGGTGACACAGAGAGGGATGGGTGGGGGGGGTGACACAGAGAGGGATGGGGTGAGGGTGACACAGAGAGGGATGGGGTGGGGGGTGACACAGAGAGGGATGGGGTGGGAGGTGACACAGAGAGGGATGGGTGGGGGGGTGACACAGAGAGGGATGGGTGGTGGGGTGACACAGAGAGGGATGGGGTGGGGGGTGACAGAGTGGGATGGGTGGGGGTTGGTGACAGAGAGGGATGGGGTGGAGGGTGTCATAGAGGGATGGGGGGGGGACACAGACAGGGATGAGATGGGGGGATTAACACAGAGAGGGATGGGTGGGGGGGTGACACAAAGAGGGATGGGGTGTGGGTGACACAGAGGGATGGGGTGGGGGGTGGTGACACAGAGAGTGATAGGGTGGGGGGGTTGACACAGGGAGGGATGGGGTGGGGGTTGACACAGAGAGGGATGGGGTGGTGGGTGACACAGAGGGATGGGGTGGGGGAGGGGGGTGACACAGAGAGGGATGGGGTGGGGGGGTGACACAGAGAGGAATGGGGTGGGGGTGACACAGAGTGGGATAGGGTTGGGGGTGGTGACACAGAGAGGGATGGGGTGGGGGGTGACACAGAGGGATGGGGTGGGGGGTGACACAGAGAGGGATAGGGTGGGGGGTGACACAGAGAGGGATGGGGTGGGGGGTGACACAGAGTGGGATGGGGTTGGGGGTGGTGACACAGAGAGGGATGGGGTGGGGGTGACACAGAGGGATGGGGTGGGGTGACACAGAGTGGGATGGGGTTGGGGGTGGTGACACAGAAAGGGATGGGGTGGGGAGGGGTGGCACACAGAGGGACGGGGTAGGGGGGTGACACAGAGTGGGATGGGGTGGGGGGTGGTGACACAGAGAGGGATGGGGTGGGGTGGGTGACACAGAGAGGGATGGGGTGGGGGGTGACACAGAGAGGGATGGGTAGGGGGTGACACAGAGAGGGATGGGGTAGGGGGTGACACAGAGTGGGATGGGGTGGGGGGTGGTGACACAGAGAGGAATGGGGTGGGGTGGGTGACACAGAGAGGGATGGGGTGGGGGGATGACAGAGAGAGGTGCGTGGGGGGGTGACACAGAGAGGGTTGGGGTGGGAGGTGACACAGAGAGAGATGGGTGGGGGATGACACAGAGAGGGATGGGGTGGGGGGTGACATAGAGAGGGACGGGGTGGGGGTGAGACAAAGAGGGATGGGGTGGGAGGTGTCACAGAGAGGGATGGGGTGGGGGTGACACAGAGAGGGATGGGGTGGGGGTGACACAGAGAGGGATAGGGTGGGGGTGACACAGAGAGGGATGGGTGGGGGGGTGACACACAGAGGGACGGGGTAGAGGGTGACACAGAGTGGGATGGGGTGGGGGGTGGTGACACAGTGAGGGATGGGGTGGGGTGACACAGAGAGGGATGGGTGGGGGGGTGACACACAGAGGGACGGGGCAGGGGGTGATACAGAGTGGGATGAGGTGGGGGGTGGTGACACAGAGAGAGATGGGGTGGGGTGGGTGACACAGAGAGGGATGGGGTGGGGTGGGTGACACAGAGAGGGATGGGGTGAGGGGATGACTGAGAGGCATGGGTGGGGGGGTGACACAGAGAGGGTTGGGGTGGGAGGTGACACAGAGAGGTATGGGTGGGGGGGGGTGACACAGAGAGGGATGGGTGGTGGGGTGACACAGAGAGGGATGGGGTGGGGGGGTGACAGAGTGGGATGGGGTTTGGCGGGTGGTGACACAGAGAGGGATGGGTTGGGGGCTGACACAGAGAGGGATGGAGTGGGGTGACGCAGAGTGGGATGGGGTTGGGGGTGGTGACACAGAGAGGGATGGGGTGGGGAGGGGTGGCACACAGAGGGACGGGGCAGGGGGGTGACACAGAGTGGGATGGGGTCGGGGGTGGTGACACAGAGAGGGATGGGGTGGGGTGTGACACAGAGAGGGATGGGTGAGGGGTGACACAGAGAGGGATGGGGTGGGGGGTGACATAGAGAGGGACTAGGTGGGGGTGAGACAAAGAGGGATGGGGTGGGGGTGACACAGAGAGGGACGGGGTGGGGGTGACACAGAGAGGGATGGGTGGGAGAGTGACACAGAAAGGGGTGGGGTAGGGGGTGACATAGAGAGGGACGGGGTGGGGGGGTAACACAAAGAGGGATGGGGTGGGGGGTGACAGAGAGGGATGGGGTGGGGGTGACAGAGAGGGATGGGGTGGGGGTGACACAGAGAGGGATGGGGTGGGGGGTGACAGAGTGGGATGGGGTTTGGCGGGTGGTGACACAGAGAGGGATGGGTTGGGGGGTGACACAGAGGATGGGGTGGGGGGCTGACACAGAGAGGGATGGGGTGGGGGTGACACAGAGAGGGATGGGGTGGAGGTGACGCAGAGTGGGATGGGGTTGGGGGTGGTGACAGAGAGAGGGATGGGGTGGGGAGGGGTGGCACACAGAGGGACGGGGTAGGGGGGTGACACAGAGTGGGATGGGGTCGGGGGTGAGACAAAGAGGGATGGGGTGGGGGGTGACACAGAGAGGGATGGGGTGGGGGTGACACAGAGAGGGATGGGTGGGGGGTGACACAGAGAGGGATGGGTGGGGGTGACAGAGAGGGATGGGGTGGGGGTGACAGAAAGGGATGGGGTGGGGGCAAGTAACCAGCGTTTGCCGACTTCCGGCGTGTGTTGTGTGGACCGAGTCCGTGGATCGAGTGTTCCTAAATGAGCCTTACAACAATTACAGCTTTTATATTGTACTATTAGACACACACAGAGGGACGGGGTAGGGGGTGACACAGAGTGGGATGGGGTGGAGGGTGGTGACACTGAGAGAGATGGGGTGGGGTGGGTGACACAGAGAGGGATGGGGTGGGGTGGGTGACACAGAGAGGGATGGGGTGAGGGGATGACAGAGAGGCATGGGTGGGGGGGTGACACAGAGAGGGTTGGGGTGGGAGGTGACACAGAGAGGGATGGGGGGGGGGTGACACAGAGAGGGATGGGTGGTGGGGTGACACAGAGAGGGATGGGGTTTGGGGATGACAGCGTGGGATGGGGTTTGGCGGGTGGTGACACAGAGAGGGATGGGTTGGGGGCTGACACAGAGAGGGATGGGGTGGGGTGACGCAGAGTGGGATGGGGTTGGGGGTGGTGACACAGAGAGGGATGGGGTGGGGACGGGTGGCACACAGAGGGACGGGGTAGGGGGTGACACAGAGTGGGGTGGGGTCGGGGGTGGTGACACAGAGAGGGATGGGGTGGGGTGTGACACAGAGAGGGATGGGTGAGGGGTGACACAGAGAGGGATGGGGTGGGGGGTGACATAGAGAGGGACGAGGTGGGGGTGAGACAAAGAAGGATGGGGTGGGGGGTGACACAGAGAGGGACGGGGTGGGGGTGACACAGAGAGGGATGGGTGGGAGAGTGACACAGAAAGGGGTGGGGTAGGGGGTGACATAGAGAGGGACGGGGTGGAGGGGTGACACAAAGAGGGATGGGGTGGGGGGTGACAGAGAGGGATGGGGTGGGGGTGACAGAGAGGGATGGGGTGGGGGTGACAGAGAGGGATGGGGTGGGGGTGACAGAGAGGGATGGGGTGGGGGTGACAGAGAGGGATGGGGTGGGGGTGACAGAGAGGGATGGGGTGGGGGTGACACAGAGAGGGATGGGTGGGGGGTGACATAGAGAGGGACGAGGTGGGGGTGAGACAAAGAAGGATGGGGTGGGGGGTGACACAGAGAGGGACGGGGTGGGGGTGACACAGAGAGGGATGGGTGGGAGAGTGACACAGAAAGGGGTGGGGTAGGGGGTGACATAGAGAGGGACGGGGTGGAGGGGTGACACAAAGAGGGATGGGGTGGGGGGTGACAGAGAGGGATGGGGTGGGGGTGACAGAGAGGGATGGGGTGGGGGTGACAGAGAGGGATGGGGTGGGGGTGACAGAGAGGGATGGGGTGGGGGTGACAGAGAGGGATGGGGTGGGGGTGACAGAGAGGGATGGGGTGGGGGTGACACAGAGTGGGATGGGTGGGGGGGGTGACACAGAGAGGGATGGGGTGGGGGTGACACAGAGAGGGATGGGGTGGGGGGGTGACAGAGTGGGATGGGGTTTGGCGGGTGGTGACACAGAGAGGGATGGGTTGGGGGGTGACACAGAGGATGGGGTGGGGGGCTGACACAGAGAGGGATGGGGTGGGGGTGACACAGAGAGGGATGGGGTGGGGGTGACGCAGAGTGGGATGGGGTTGGGGGTGGTGACACAGAGAGGGATGGGGTGGGGAGGGGTGGCACACAGAGGGACGGGGTAGGGGGGTGACACAGAGTGGGATGGGGTCGGGGGTGAGACAAAGAGGGATGGGGTGGGGGGTGACACAGAGAGGGATGGGGTGGGGGTGACACAGAGAGGGATGGGTGGGGGGTGACAGAAAGGGATGGGGTGGGGGCAAGTAACCAGCGTTTGCCGACTTCCGGCGTGTGTTGTGTGGACCGTCCGTGGATCGAGTGTTCCTAAATGAGCCTTACAACAATTACAGCTTTTATATTGTACTATTAGAAGCCACTTTTGTCACCCAGCCATTAGTCTGATTATCATTTTTGTTACATTTTATCATGTAAAATCCGTTTAAATCTGAGGTGTGGGAAGCTGTGAGAAGCTGGACTCCCACTAGTGGTGCGTATCATAGCGCCATCAGTGGCCGACGTTCGCCAACTATAGCGATACGGTACGACGTGAAATTGGCTAAAATTGGTGAAACAATAGTTCAAATTACATAAAGCGAGAACAGCGCACTCTGCATGAGTGCAACATCTGTTTGTCAGCAATATGGTTGCTATTAACCGAAGTTGGCGACATTTGCCCGTTGTGAACGGACTGCATGTACATGTATTGGGCTTATATATATGCTTCAGATATGCGTGTATAGCTTATGTACAGTCATAGTCCGGCAGATAAGTAAATTTTTTGGGCCGAATCGTTCAAATTGTGATACAAGCACCAAATTTTGTCTATACGTACTTTTTCAGAAAAAAACGCGTTAGCCAATTGAAATTTCAGAATGACAGCCAACGAGATTATGTAGTCACGATTCGTTCGGACAACGAAAAAACGTCCAAATTTAATAAAATATCTGTCGGTTTAGACCTATTTCATCAGACAAGGACAATTTATCCCCGATAATCACAATTTTAAGATGGCCGCCATGTTTTCAACATGGCCGCCACAAATATTACGATTTGTACCGTGTTTTCTAGTAATAGACATATTCGCATGATCTTATTCTTCTTGGTGTAGAACAATATAGTGCTGTGTTTTTCGGGGTGCAGAAACAGATTATGAGGTTAAGATGGCCGCCATTTTCCAAGATGGCCGCCATCGAGGTCACATTTTTAGTCAGAACACACCATCATCGACCTCACATCTCTAGTCATAACACACCATCACCGACCTTACATCTCTAGGCATAACCTATAGATGTGAGGTCGGTGATGGTGCGTTATGACTATAGATGTGAGGTCGGTGATGGTTTGTTATGACTATAGATGTGAGGTCGGTGATGGTGTGTTATGACTATAGATGTGAGGTCGGTGATGGTATGTTTTGACTAGAGATGTGAGGTCGGTGATGGTGTGTTATGACTAGAGATGTGAGGTCGGTGATGATGTGTTATGACTATAGATGTGAGGTCGGTGATGGTGTGTTATGACTAGAGATGTGAGGTCGGTGATGGTATGTTTTGACTAGAGATGTGAGGTCGGTGATGGTGTGTTATGACTATAGATGTGAGGTCGGTGATGGTGTGTTATGACTAGAGATGTGAGGTCGGTGATGGTGTGTTATGACTATAGATGTGAGGTCGGTGATGGTGTGTTATGACTATAGATGTGAGGTCGGTGATGGTATGTTTTGACTAGAGATGTGAGGTCGGTGATGGTGTGTTATGACTAGAGACGTGAGGTCGGTGATGGTATGTTTTGACTAGAGATGTGAGGTCGGTGATGGTGTGTTATGACTATAGATGTGAGGTCGGTGATGGTGTGTTATGACTAGAGATGTGAGGTCGGTGATGGTGTGTTATGACTAGAGATGTGAGGTCGGTGATGGTGTGTTATGACTATAGATGTGAGGTCGGTGATGGTATGTTTTGACTAGAGATGTGAGGTCGGTGATGGTGTGTTATGACTAGAGATGTGAGGTCGGTGATGATGTGTTATGACTATAGATGTGAGGTCGGTGATGGTGTGTTATGACTAGAGATGTGAGGTCGGTGATGGTATGTTTTGACTAGAGATGTGAGGTCGGTGATGGTGTGTTATGACTATAGATGTGAGGTCGGTGATGGTGTGTTATGACTAGAGATGTGAGGTCGGTGATGGTGTGTTATGACTATAGATGTGAGGTCGGTGATGGTGTGTTATGACTATAGATGTGAGGTCGGTGATGGTGTGTTATGACTAGAGATGCGAGGTCGGTGATGATGTGTTATGACTATAGATGTGAGGTCGGTGATGGTGTGTTATGACTATAGATGTGAGGTCGGTGATGGTGTGTTATGACTATAGAGCTGTGAGGTCGGTGATGGTGTGTTATGACTATAGATGTGAGGTCGGTGATGGTGTGTTATGACTAGAGATGTGAGGTCGGTGATGGTTTGTTATGACTAGAGATGTTAGGTCGGTAATGGCGTGTTATGACTAGAGACGTGAGGTCGGTGATGGTGCGTTATGACTAGAGATGTGAGGTCGGTGATGATGTGTTATGACTAGAGATGTGAGGTCGGTGATGGTATGTTTTGACTAGAGATGTGAGGTCGGTGATGGTGTGTCATGACTAGAGACGTGAGGTCGGTGATAGTGTGTTATGACTATAAATGTGAGGTCGGTGATGGTGCGTTATGACTATAAATGTGAGGTCGGTGATGGTGTGTTATGAATACAGATGTGAGGTCGGTGATGGTGTGTTATGACTAGAGACGTGAGGTCGGTGAGTATGTGTTATGACTAGAGATGTGAGGTCGGTGATGGTGCGTTATGACTATAAATGTGAGGTCGGTGATGGTGTGTTATGACTAGAGATGTGAGGTCGGTGATGATGTGTTATGACTAGAGACGTGAGGTGGGTGATGGTGCGTTATGATTAGAGATCTGAGGTCGGTGATGGTGTGTTATGACTATAGAGATATGAGGTCGGTGATGGTGTGTTATGACTAGAGATGTGAGGTCGGTGATGCTGTGTTATGACTAGAGATGCGAGGTCGGTGTTGTTGTGTTATGACCAGAGATTGAGGCCGGTGATGGTGCGTTATGACTATAGATGTGAGGTCGGTGATGTTGTGAAGTAATTAGCTAGAGATACGGAAACTCAGGGGCGGCGCGTGTTTAATGGGAATTGGACCTGCTACCCAAGATGGCTGACTCGAACTTGAGGGAATACTTCTGATTGAGTTCTGATTGCAATTTATACTTTGACAACCTTGTAGCTTGGGGGAACATTTCTGATTTGTTGCGCAGTTTCTACTTTGAGAAGCTGTCGCGTAACTAGTAGTTCATCTAAATTGATATATTTATGGTAGACGTTTTAGATTTTAATGAAAGTAGTATTCAAACATCGTATTCTATTAGGAGCAATTTCTTGCAACTCGCCTGTCATCGATATGCGCGGTAGGCCTATTAAAGTTACTTTATCGAGTATTTACCACAAAACTAAAGAGGTCAAAATACAAAATAGAATCAATCCTTGAATCATCCGAAATGTCTCTGGTCTATATTCCACGCATGCTAGTCTGCCAAATGGAGTCTTTTCGCGATGCTTTGTTATAAGTAGATTTGCCGCATTTGGCAGAGTTCCGAGGTGTCCCGGAATAGACACGTTTGCCATATCACATTCGAAACGGCGATGTTTATTAGGTTTCTGAATTTATAGAATGAAACAATGGAGTTTTCTGCACATTGTGTTATATATGTCGCCTGGGCTTAAATTTGGCGGGAATACTCATTATATATATATGTATATTATATAGTCTAATTAAAATAGGAACTTCATGCTACAAATATATCAATGTATATTATTAACCGCTATATCCACTTATAGTGTAAAATAACTGAAAACACGAAATTACTCTCTCGATTTGTTTACAATCCGCGATCTTGAATTTTGCGTGTCTAATTCTATATCCCCTTAACTGTATGTTCTAAATACCGGCGCTCCGGCCCGCTTCTGTGTCGAGCGCCCTGCTGATGGACCCAGTTTCCGGTAACTCGTGCTATTAAAGTCCTCCCTCATAAACCATGGGAGGTTGTCAGACGTCTGGATCAGCGTACTGTTTGCTACGATTCGCTCTTGCTCGCGCAGACACGCTAGATCGGAGTTGCGTTGTGGTATGCGACCTGTATGCCGGAACTGGTCGCTGGGACTTGACGTCGTAACGGACCACGAGGCGGCGCCACCGTTCAGGAAAAAGAGCATGAGCGAGGCGGCGGCGAGAGCGACGACCAGCGTCACGAATCCCGTCATCAGCAAGCGATAGGCCAGTCGATTGGCGTTGAAGGCGTCCGCCTGGCGTCCGGCCTTGTGGGCGAGGAAGGACTTGATGGCGTATACCAGGGCCGGGACCCCGAGGGGAGGCATGAAGAGCGACATTCCGACTGCCCAAGCCACGTAGTTCAGCGGCCTGCAAGGCGAAACTATAGCATGACACAGGGGCGGATCCAGGGATGGGGGGGGGGGCTGGGCGACCCGGCCCCGGCCCCCCCCCCATTTCAGGGCCGAAATTTATAGCATTTAACATATGAAAACCGAAACCGACCCCCCTTATCCAGCATATCTGGATCCGACCCTGAAACCGGCCCCCCATCCAGATTTTCTGGATCCGCCCCGGTGACACCATTGATCGTTGATCTCTTTCAGTTATTGCGCTTCCGACAACTCAAACATCAGGATGTAAAATTCGGTATTTCGATTGGTAATGGTCTCTTACTGGCATCTGTACGTCATGTAGATTTGCACCTGCCCCATCCCCATTCCCACCTCTCTCTACCACGCCCTGAAACATGTAGCAAAATATTTCTGTAATTCTGCGGTTCTTAAATCGAAGGGCGTACCTCGAGTGAAACTGCCCCGCATTCCCCATCACATCCACCAGTAGTTTGAGGCGACACCTGGTGGTTTCACAATCCCCACTGCCACCCACCCTTCCTAATTAAACATATTGAATGTGCCTCTGATAGATGGCGCACAATCAGGTATCATATTCAGTCCTAATTGTTATAATTTATTGTTATAGTTGTAGGGCTATAGTTGTGGCATGGGGACCAAAAAAATTGTTTAGGAGGCCATGGAGAGGTAACAATTGGCGGGGGCGGGGGGTGCTTGATTTGTTCTTTTTATCTGCCAAATGTATTCGTATTCAGGCAAATGGAACAGGCAAAGCAATTGAATTGTTCTTCCACCCAGAAACCTCCCCCCCCCCTCCCCCTTTGCATATCAAAATGTCTGCCCCTAGATTTGGACGCGGATACGTTACCTGGTGGCCGCCTTTTGCACATGTCCGCCACAGACGCACCGTGGTTGTTGGGGGGTCGCCTTCCCTACCCCGGTGAGGGGTACACCCTCGGCGCACCTTGCCTCCAGGCGCAGGAGGTCGTGGATCCGTGCCAGGGTCACCTGGGGTGCCACCCCTGGGCTCGCTGCTGCTACCCCCGGGGTGGTGTTGACCCCCGGGAAGAGGGTGACCCCCGAGGTATTGTGTCCCCCCAGGTTAGCCGCCAAGGCGGAGGCCGCGTGCGTGGCGGTCTTAATGCAGGTCATATGCTCCAGGTGATTCTGATCCGGACCGGGGGACTGGCTCGACACGGAGCCGCGCACGGTTGGTGGGACGCCGTGGGTCGGGGGCTGGCCGCTGCTGCCAGGGGTGGCGTGGTCGGTAGTGGGAGTCGCGGTGGCGCTGTGGATGTGACAGTTCGCCGCCACCGACCCGCTCGCAGGGGTCTTAGGTCTTACGTCGACACTCACCACAACGGGCTCCCCACGCGAATTGGGCTCCAATGAAACTCGACACTCCGGAGGCCCCTTGTGCCCATGACGATGAGCCAGATCCCCGGAGTTCCCCGGATCGTCTTTGATCTCGGCATTGATGACCCTGTTAGGCTGTCTGCCCTCTTCAATAACTTCCACCCTCTTCGGCATCCATTTCCTGAAGAAGTTATTAGCCGTGTAGTTTTCATCATGTGGCACATCATCGCTTATCTCTTTGGAGTCGAGAAAAGGTACAATTGGAACTGATTGTTGAGCCATACCTACACCAACGCTTGGTTATAACTACACGATTACAAGTCCCAAACAACGGCTGGGTTGTAGCGTATTCCAACAGGTCCGAGCGGTATTTTGCCCGATGTATGATGTCGCCTGCGTATCCCGTCGCCCTGCGCTAGCTGATCCAGAGAGGTCGTATCACGACAGACGACTGCAAAGACCACTCTCCGACTGTAGCGCCCCCACTCATGACGTCACGGATACACTCTGTTAAACCTGTCTGGATTATGGCGTCTGTCGGGATTCCAACCGTCCTGCTATTCTATCTATTATTGAACAGCCCCCCCCCCCTCCCCCCTCACATAACCTAAACCCTCCGTGCCATCCATCGTCCAATCTCTGCCAGACAGCCAGTCTGTGTGCACATGTGACACGACATTCTGGAATGTAGCCTTAATCATCCGGCGCCTGTGTGTTGTGCGGACAAAAGAACAGAAAAACCGAAACAGAACAGAAAAGTTATTGCGACAATGAAATGTTGTCCTCGCCAGTGACGCCAAACCTCGAGATTGTCCCATGTCCGACCCAAAATTTATCGCAATCTGTGTCCGCTAATCGCCGCTGACCCTCTACTGGTTTATTTTATGCCCAGGCACAAG
This sequence comes from Arenicola marina, assembly GCA_964019135.1. Classification (NCBI taxonomy): domain Eukaryota; kingdom Metazoa; phylum Annelida; class Polychaeta; family Arenicolidae; genus Arenicola; species Arenicola marina. Next base: position 31,694,603 of record OZ025248.1, read on the forward strand.
AAGGCCACGTGAATTAGCGGCCCGTCCGATTCGGATCACTTATCACTTATCCACGAGTTTAGCGCTTAATGCGTTTTCCTAACATGAGACGACCAATGAATCAACACGCAACAGATTTCTGTCATGCCCCCCCCCCCCCACAACGCACCCTCGCATCTCTGCCCTCGATACCCTCGGCTATCACTCGTCGGGAGACACAGACTGATGACGGTGTTCCCCGGAGGTTGGTGTGTGGTCGGGAAGGGGGAGGGCCGGAAGCTATCGACGCATGGGACCAGGGTCTGGAATGTTATGGGATGGTAAAGGGTGGTGGCGGTGATGAGACTTGTGAGGATGCTAGTGGGGGGTGTTTCTGTTAAATGTCATCTAGTATATTGCAATTGAACTTTCTAAAGCTACAATATATGCAGATGTCACCATATATTCTGGGCGTTTGGAGACAGATAAACCTAATGTACGAGAACTGGGCGAGGTGCTAGCAAAAATAGCTAAAACGGATTGTGTCTTAAGACATGTAAAACAAAGTTCATGCTATTCCATATTTCTCTAAAAAAACTACTCTCCTGATCTCTGCATGCCGCGGCATAGTGGGACAGACAGCGCATAGTGGGACAGACAGCTTCATTTTATTAGTATAGATGTATAAAAAACTAAATGGCTAAAACGGACTGTGTCCTCTCCTGATCTCTATATAGATGAAAAAAAAACTAAATACAACAGTGGATAGCTTCAATTTACTTGGTCTTAATAAACATTTGAATTCGAACTGTGTCATGCGGTCGTATCATACATAACATATTAGGATTATTACAAATTATAGATATGTTTCTGATACAGAACCATTATTTAAAGTTAAAGCAGTTAACATTAAAGAACTTTAAGTTTCTTATAAACTTGTTAATAACGATCTACCATTATTTGTCTATCAAGCCTGGACTTTCCCAAAAGTGTACGATATACATTATAAGACCAGACAAAATCACACTTTTTATATCCCTAGAAAAAACCGGTTTGCCGATCATTGCACTAGCCACAACATACCAACCATAATGAATGAGTTATCTTAGACAAAAGCAAAAACACGATCATTTAATTCGTACGCCTGTGGACGTAACTTCCTTCACTGCTACACACATAATAACTATTGTTATAATTAGCATAGAACACACCAATCGATAGCATACCTGACTAATTACCTACAATTTATTTTTACCTATTGAATTCTTGTATCGTGACACAACCTTTTTAAAGTTGCATATCGAGCTCTCATCCTATGAGATGGATTTGTCAGAGTAGATGGGGTGATAGAAGTTTGGGTGGGGATAGTAGATGGGATGGGGATAGTAGGTGGGGTGATAGTAGGTTGGGTGGGGATAGTAGGTTGAGTGGGGATAGTAGATGGGAGGGGGATAGTAGGTTGGGTGGGGATGGTAGGTGGGGTGGGGATAGTAGGTTGGATGGGGATAGTAGGTAGAATGGGGATAGTAGGTTGGGTGGGGATGGTAGGTTGAGTGGGGATAGTAGATGGGATGGGGATAGTAGGTTGAGTGGGGATAGTAGGTTGGGTGGGGATGGTAGGTGGGGTGATAGTAGGTTTGGTGGGAAAAGTAGGTTGGGTGGGGATAGTAGAGGGGATGGGGATAGTTGGTTGAATGGGGATAGTAGGTTGAGTGGGGATAGTAGATGGGATGAGGATACTAGGTTGGATGGGGATAGTAGGTGGGGTGGGGATAGTAGGTTGGGTGGGGATAGTAGGTTGAGTGGGGATAGTAGATGGGGTGGGGATAGTAGGTGGGGTGGGGATAGTAGGTTGAGTGGGGATAGTAGGTTGAGTGGGGATAGTAGATGGGATGGGGATAGTAGGTTGGATGGGGATAGTAGGTGGGGTGGGGATAGTAGGTTGGGTGGGGATAGTAGGTTGAGTTGGGATAGTAGATGGGATGGGGATAGTAGGTTGGATGGGGATAGTAGGTGGGGTGGGGATAGTAGGTTGGGTGGGGATAGTAGGTTGAGTGGGGATAGTAGATGGGATGGGGATAGTAGGTGGGGTGGGGATAGTAGGTGGGATGGGGATAGTAGGTTGGGTGGGGATGGTAGGTTGAGTGGGGATAGTAGGTTGGATGGGGATAGTAGGTGGGATGGGGATAGTAGGTTGGGTGGGGATAGTAGGCGGGGTAGGGATAGTAGGTTGGGTGGGGATAGTAGGTTGAGTGGGGTTAGTAAATGGGATGGGGATAGTAGGTTGGGTGGGGATAGTAGGCGGGGTGGGGATAGTAGGTTGGGTGGGAATAGTAGGTTGGGTGGGGATAGTAGGTGGGATGGGGATAGTAGGTTGGGTGGGGATAGTAGGTTGAGTGGGGATAGTAGATGGGATGGGGATAGTAGGTGGGGTGATAGTAGGTTGGGTGGGGATAGTAGGTTGAGTGGGGATAGTAGGTTGGGTGGAGATAGTAGGTGGGGTGGGGATAGTAGGTGGGATGGGGTTAGTAGGTGGGGTGGGGATAATAGGTTGGATGGGGATAGTAGGTGGGGTGATAGTAGGTTGGGTGGGGATAGTAGGTGGGGTGATAGTAGGTTGGGTGGGGATAGTAGGTTGAGTGGGGATAGTAGGTTGGATGGGGATAGTAGGTAGAATGGGGATAGTAGGTTGGGTGGGGATGGTAGGTGGGGTGGGGATAGTAGGTGGGGTGGAGATAGTAGGTGGGGTGATAGTAGGTTGGGTGCGGATAGTAGGTTGAGTGGGGATAGTAGATGGGATGGGGATAGTAGGTGGGGTGGGGATAGTAGGTGGGATGGGGATAGTAGGTTGGATGGGGATAGTAGGTTGAGTGGGGATAGTAGGTGGGATGGGGATAGTAGGTTGAGTGGGGATAGTAGGTTGGATGGGGTTAGTAGGTAGGATGGGGATAGTAGGTTGGGTGGGGATAGTAGGTGGGGCGGGGATAGTAGGTGTGGAGATAGTAGGTTGGGTGGAGATAGTAGGTTGGGTGGGGATAGTAGGTGGGGCGGGGATAGTAGGTGTGGAGATAGTAGGTTGGGTGGAGATAGTAGGTTGGGTGGGGATAGTAGTTGGGGTGGGGATAGTAGGTGAGGTGGTGATAGTAGGTGATAGTTTGGGCAGGCCCTTCGTGTTTACCTGGTACCTATACACACGTAAATTTAATATAAATTGTCCCCGATATTCCTCATAATTATCCCCTGCCCCTCGCTCACGGTTCCCTTTCCAGGCAATCTTGAGTTATACGCAGTTTACGCTGTTCTCTGTTTATCGTATTTATATCATAATCGACCGAGAAACAAAAATATCGTCAAAAGGATAGATCCATGACAGGCAGAGCCCTTATCCCCTCCCCTACACCCCTCCCACCGCCCCCCTCCGCCCACCTCTCACCCTTACCCCCACCCCTCCCCCAGCAATCCCGTTCTCACCCCTTGCAGACAGCAGCCACCCACCACCATACCCCGTGCACTTAAATCCAAGCTGGAACCTGGTGATGGCTTCACTTCATGAACTTCACTTCATAAATCACAGCAAACCTAACTGACAAAAATCTAGTATCACATAAAGCGATTCGTCACCAAAACCAGTTCAGCATTTGGGTGCAAATGATAACACAATCAGAAAAAATAACTCGGTTAATTTCTTGCTTCTATAATTGCGGGTGAACACAATCGGAAAGAGATACCACTTTGCTGCCTTATGAAACGATATGTGGTGATTAATTTAGTAAAAATGGAGCCTTAGCCTCGAACATGTATGTTTTATGTGGGTCTGCATATCTGACAATGCACTGGCCCGAGGCCGTACTTATCTGTCAACCTATATTTATCAGCGTAATGAGAAAAATAGACTCATGGGAAAGAAGTCCCTTTCTCTGCGACAACAGGACGAGCCGACACCCAATACACCAGACACCAGACTGGGGGACACCCACTCCAGACAGACCATCCCCTGTCAAAAGTTTTAAAAGCTGTGCAATCTCTGGCATTTTTTTTTATATCCATCTACTGTATGTACATGTATCTATACTAATAAAATGAAGCTGTCTGTCCCACTATGCCGCGGCATGCAAGAGCGCATTAGCTCCAGCAGCCACCTTGAACCTATATATCCAGCCTTAGATGTGTCAAAGCTATCGCATGTGTCAACACAACCGCTGGGTGCTTATCACCTTTTCCCGCCCATAATATCGCTTTCGGGTGCTTATCGCGCATGGTGGACCATGTCTGTGGCAGGCTACCTGGCTTGGTGCCAACAGTGATAATATTTCTCCCAACGCCTTATCGCCCGAAGAGTCATCAAAACAAACAAATCCCGTAATGTTTCGCGTCCACAACTTCCCATCAGTAGCAAATTGTGTCCACTGAAGGTACGTTAAATGACGAACAACGGGCGGGAAACAGCCCCTTTTTGTACTCAATGAACCCCTTTTTTTTACTCGATCAATGTATGAACTTCGGCCTTAGTTTTACTGGACTGATATTCGTTTATTGTCGTGCTTTAGCCGCAATTTGAGTATTCTGTACAAACGAAATACTGTCATACTGTCATTTCTTTCGCTTATTAGCACGAACGCTAGACGTCCCGCGAGCGGAGCGAGCGGGGCGGCTAGTATATAAAAATATATAGATATAAAGAACAATTGTGGAGGCTAGATTAGGTTTCAATATATTTTCATGGTAAACAGAATATTGGGATCGCCCCCAATACCCCCCCCCCCCCACTATCAAACCCAAATACCCTTTCCTTCAGTCGCGTATCCGTTCAATAAAACAGAGATTGTGTAAGGTATTGTACGATCTCTGATTAAAGTAAGCCGATGTAACCAAGAGATAAACTTATCTGGCTGTCCTTACACCACCATAGTACTATACGATCTCTGCTCGAATTGCTCTAACCCTTAAAAAATCAGTCCACCTGCATCCTACGGTGGGTGGTCGGTGGGACACAAGCTAGATATGAGCATCTATGCGGCAACCGTCCTTCTTTTAAATCGAAAAATGTAGGCCATCTGAGGCGTGGACCCTCACGCCCCCCCCCCCCCCCACCCGCTCCCTTTTTGATGAAGAACGCTATCTGATGCGGCGTGGACCCCCCCGGGCGCAATATTTCAGTGGACCCCCCCCCCCCGGGTCGTCGTCGTCAAACAATTGGTGGATAACCCCCGATCGCAAATTTTGTTCAGAGCCCCCCTGCCCGGTTTCTACCCCCCCCCCCCGCCCACCGTGTTAAATTCATGGATCCGAGTGCCACCATCTATATACTGAGCCCTTTCTTAGTTAACTGATGAATTGTGTCTTCTGGTGACACCCGAGAAGATATGGTGCACTAATCTGGATTCTAGACAGTTGGCTGTTAGCGCCAGCTTGCGCCACGATATCCATGTAACGTGTCTCAGTCATTAGATAACAATAGCTTTATCAAACGAATAACCGGGTTCATATTTTAGCTTTTATGTCGCGGCCCGGGTGGGCATTTATAGAATGGCAATAAAATGATCCCGGGTATAGGATATTTACAGGGGCAGATCCACGGATTCAGTTCCGGTTCAGGGTGTCCGCCCCCCCCCCCACTATTTGAGAAAGACTGCCGATTTTCAATGCGAACTTTAAGCCATCTGAGGCGTGCACCCCCCCCCCCCCACCCATCAATATAACCTTCATAGAAAATCGTGTTCGCAAACGTTTTGTAATTGACCCGTCGTTCACGTATCACCTTCGTTGTTGAATATGGTCACAGAGTAGATATTATATTATATTAGATATTATATTCTTCCAACGTTAATGTTAAAGATAATATTAAAATTTATAAATATTAAAATTTAAAATAAAAACGTGTTTGCCCAAATCCCGCTCGGAAGGGGTATTTCCCCCCCGTTGACCGGCTCTATGTCGTTACGGCAAACCTGCTCTATCTACCCGCACATTGTCAGAGTCAAAGCCCCGCTCGCAAGTTTTAAAACATCCATTAGAAGTTTACAAGAGTATCAACAAGATTGGGCCTAGTTATCTTCATGACATGTATAACGTGAAGGAAAACAATTACATTTTAAAAAATGAGCCAAATATATGTATGCCACGCGTTAAGACAACAGCTTATGGCCATAATTCATTGAAGTATCAAGGTAGCAAGCTATGGAACATGCTCAACAAGGAAACGAAGTTAGCCAAATCTGCCAAGGAATTTAAAACAACGCTGTCAACCTCGGATGTGTTCTTGTGTCACTGTAATTCGTGCACATTATGTAACATAGCTAATGGGTAAGGTTTTATGAGATGCAAAGGTTGTTATATTGTCATTGTCATATGTATATATATCTCATCCGCTCATGTCATTTCATGTCGCCCGGTCGCTAGTTTTAAAATATCGGCCCATACAGGAGGGCTTTTAATCCGACACGCATGTCGACCACCAGCTCCTGGTCGGGAGCTGTCGGTTATCCGGATCTCACCGGATCATTGCATGTTTCTTCGTCGGTGTAGTCATCGAGCCGTGAGAACCAGATAGCTATGCCGGCCTCAGACAGTTATGGTAGCAAGGAGTCCGCTAGGACTTTATCCGAATCCAAACCGCATTGAGAAATATATGGATCGTTTTAATTGTAATCCGGTCTCGTCTTCGTGAACTCCCCCTTTTCCATTCAGGAACATCAGAATCCGCTATGGCGGTGATGTATAGGCCTACATTTAATAATCGTTTCTGCTAGTCATTTGGGCTGTCTACTTTCTAAATTTCTGGGGTCCTAAATTTTTGTAGTCATTGTCACATATCATATATAAGTAAATTGCCTAGCAACGGTCTTTGCTTTGGACGTTATGACATTTGGTGTTGCAACGGGTGGGACAAGTCATTATTATCCCTATAGTGATGCCAATCGCGGAGATCGAAAAAGTATACCACTCCCAGGGGCGGATCTAGAGGCGGTTAGGGGGTTGCACCCCCCCCCCCCCGGCTTTGGGACTTGAGCACCTCGACACCCCCCCTTCCCGGTTGTGAAAAAATGTGACTCCTGCGGTCACATTTTCAGCCCCCCCCCCCCCCCCCCGGACGCAATTTCTTTTTAGAGAGCCCCACCCTTTCACCGGTCGCACCCTAGAACCCAAAAGATCGAAAAAAATCGACGTATGATTAAATTTAGAACTATAGGTCTGTCTGTAGGCTAAGTGGGTCTATTTGGAACGGAGGTTTCGCTAAAAGGGGATTTTTTGGTAACCTTGTTTTTTTTTATTAACGGCGGAGTGGGGCTTACGGAACAGCGCAAAGTTACGAAAGAAAAAGACCGATTTCAGGCAGACGAAAAAGCTGGGCGTGGGTGAAACAAGTACGGGTTAGAAAGAGAGGTGTTTTCTGCGGCATATGGCTATGCCCGTAATATCAATGAATGTCCACATTCCCCTTCCACCTCAAACTAACATTACAACGCGCGCCCCCTAGTGCTAGAATGCTACCGATCTCATTCGCAAGGTGGCGTGTGATGTGTTTCCTTTCTGGTGTCTGACACCATTTGTGGGTGTAGACACGTTGATCATTGCAGAATCAAAACAAACGCCGGTAGCAGTATATATTTCAAGGTAATCGCTCATTTTCGAAGTATAATATCTCACGACCTGTAGCAAGCGTGCAATTTGTTGTCTTTGACTATGTTTAGCTGGATTACATTTACTGATAATGATGTTTCGTTGCTTCACACTCGGCTCTGTGACTGTGGCCTTGTGTCGTGAAGTTGTGGGCATGCTGGGCTAGCTGTCACTTACCTTGGCGGACACTTCAACAGTCTTCAGTCTTAGTTTTCACATGCCCGGTCGGTTTACTGACACTTAGCAGCTTAGTTGTTATGTTGGCCTTTGGAGACTCCAGAGTCTCTCTATGGTAAATGACAGTGTCAAAGTGTTACACCGACTAACATTTGGCAATGATTTGTAAAATAATAAAAAAGGCTTCTAAACTGTTACCTGGGGTAGGCAAGATCTAAGTGTAAGCCTAATATTATATAATTAACTGTATAGACTAAAAATTGTATTGTCTTCTGATATATTTAGCCCAAAAGCGATAAATCATTACAGTGACAGCATAATATTATTTCTTATTGCCTTGTCTGATACAGTGTAAGCCTATCTTGACCGTTGTCTATTTTGACCGCTGGATAATTTGATTGGAAATGTAGAGGGGAAGGGGGTGTAGGCTTCATATGTGACTTGGGAATAGGACCCTGTCTTATTCCTTTAGGCAGGCAGCTGGTTCATCAGATCCTGGGATGCCCAACCCTATTTTCTTACCGCTGGATTTGATGTCGCTGAGCTGATGTAGCTGACGCCGCCATCCAGTAATGCCCTCTCCTATTGCTCAACCCAGCCTCCACGTTTCAGCTGATGAATGATAACAACCATCTCTCTTCACCTGGGCATGCCTCTACCCTCTCAAACATTAACTGCTGAATCCTCCACTGGCAGTCAAATTGTTCAGCAGTCAAAATAGGTGTAAACTATCTAATACTAGTAATTTTTATATTAGTCTATAACTGTTTTATCTAAATGATAACTGATATATAAGTATTTTGATCTGTGGCTAAAATGCTCAACTGATATTTGATACAGACAGTTACCTTAAGTTAAATAATAGAGAAAGTATGATACCATTTGCTAAAAAAAATAATTGTATGTAGTAGTGTATATTTAAACGATCAGCCCAGGCCTGTTGAATAAAATATACCAAAAAACATCAGGCCAAACAGGAATTTCTTTTTGGCTTCATGCGGTTGGTGATCCCTGCCATCCAGACCTGCCCTGTCATTAGCTGTATATTTAAAAGTTATTTATAATGATAATTTCATTTACTATTTTATGTTGATATGATATGTTAAATATTGGGAATAACAGCTGGCATAATAGTACCCGTCAATTTGGGAGTCTCACTCAATTATATCACCTATTTGTCTCTACATAGGGTTTAAAGGGTATGAGGAGCTAGGAATAAGCAATTTCCACATGGGAGGCAAGGTTATTAGCTGATTACTAGATTTTGTGCAGGATGTTTTTTGTCTATGTCATGTGCCACCAGTCAGTTTTAGCTCTGGTATGTAGATTATAGAGTGGTTGGGAGGCAGGATGCATAAAATACAGCATAAACAATATGTATAAAAGTGACCATATAGACACAAGGAAGTGCTGAGAAAGGAGTGGAGACAAGTTCTGCGATTTTTAATGTTGGCAATGAAAACTGACTTTGAACCAATACTTTATAAACTACAATTATCCGTTTTGCTTAAGGCAAAAGTGGTAATGCTGAAATGTGAAGATAAAGTAAATATATTATTCACAATTTCTAACTGCACTGTGTACATTTATTTGCAGATCAAGATGGCTTTATCAATGTCTAATCCAGCAGTCACTAAAAAGCTGGTAGAGAACCTTCAAAGTGATTTACGTTTGTTATCTGGTGAAGCCAAACGCAAATACCCTCAAGTGAAGGAGGTAAATATATATAATTATTGTCTGTTTATCCAGTATGTGATATAATATAGTTCTCATGCCAAGTTATGAGATTGTTCATTTATACACTTGCTAGTCTGCTACAAGGATATCATTAATGTAATTTATGAATCAACACACCGGTAGTATATGATATTATTGTAATGGATGTCAGTTCCAGATCTTTAGTCTTCCAACTATTCTATCGAGTGTTTTTGAATACATGTACTGGCAACAGTTCATTCTGAACATGCTATATATTGATGTAATTTAGGTATATTGAGATTGTGATTGAGATCTTGAGTTGTGGTTGTCTCTAGGCATACCAATAGCTATGTTACATCCCATAATGTTGAGAAATGAAAAGCCTCAAGTTAAAAAATATATGCAGCTTTAAAGATTGGTGTATATAATGTTTTATAGGACTACTTTGGCATCAATTTGGTAAGTGCTGATATTACAGATATGGCTGGTTTTATCCTGACTCAAGCCATTATGAGAATAATAAGGTTGATGTTCATCTGTTATTGGAGCCAAACCTTGTTATTTGACATTTCCCTTTTATCCATGTCAATTTGTACTTGGCTAATTCCACTGGGATAACCAAATGGAGACAGTCATATATTTTCTATGCCTTTGGTTATCAAGCAGCTTCCCACCTATGCCAATGATCATATGATTAATTCTTATCTTCACAAAATATCTTGCCTAAATTTTGTCAGTGATATTTTTCTTCTTGTTTATGCCTGTTTTTTGTGTATTCAAATTTGTAAAATTACGATTACCTGAAGTGTTAAATAATGTACAAAAAGAGATGTGATTGAGCCAACTAACTTCAGATAAGTTGTTGAAGTTCAATTTTCTGTGTTTTGTTTCACTTGTTGCATCTTCTGCACTCTTAAATTGATAACAAAGAAACATCGACCAGTACTTTTTTATATTTTATTTTGTATAAAATGACTGTTAGGTCACTTTCTTTTGTTCCTCTTCTCAATGGCATTTAGGCCACATGCTTTAAACAAATACCATAGGTTGTGTTTCAGTAAAACTGCCCATGTACCTACAATGTACTACTGGAGTAAGTGTTGTGAACATTGTTTTCAGGCAGCAGAATCCGGTCTCTTGAAGATCCGGAATGTGACCAGCAGAACAGAGGATATCATTCCAGGTCAGTCAATCACAATTCAGACACAACTCATTTCAGTTCATTTGAACTGTGGAGTACATGACGGTCAGTAATATTAACGACATCCTTTCTTTAACCACACGAGGAATTTACGAGCCAGATACTCGTAAAGGGTGTACCACATGAGGAATTTACGACCCAGATACTCGTAGAGGGTGTATCACATGAGGAATTTACGAGCCAGATACTCGTAAAGGGTGTCTTAGCGTTATTTACGTCTTCTCTGTTCTTGGTTTTTGTTTTATTAAATATCGGGGTAGATGTCGTTTAAATGTATTAGGCACCCCAAGGTATTATTCATTATTATCTATTAAACATTAAACGTTGCAGGCCTCGTAGCGGCCAGTGTGGACATTATCCATCCACTCATCCTGGGCTGTGATACCAAGAACCCGAAGATAGTGCAGCTCTGTCTGACCTCGGTACAGAGGCTGATACAGCACGAAGCAGTGAGCACGGTACGTACATAGTCAGGTGCAGGATGCATCTTGTAGCTGGGTGGTACCCGGTACAAACGACGTTTGTCTGTCACGGGGAGGGACAAGACAATATGCTATCCGATTTACTGTAGTCATGCATGCCTGAAATATGATATCGAGATGATGTTGTCAATTCAGGTCAACTAGAATCTTCCCTTAGATGTCTTTATTTGATAGATGTATTTTCTTGCTTCTGCTGTGTGGTGTCTGTAGCTTGATCATTGTTAGATGGTTTTACTGCATTGTTCTGTTGCAGCCCGCCGCCAACAACATTATCAACTGCCTTTGGAGCCTGATGGAGGCTGGTGTGGAGGAGCTAAAGCTGCTGCAGACCGCCATCCTTCTCATCACAACCAGCGCCGTGGTCAAACACGACTCCCTGGCCAAGGTAGGGCGGCAGTGTGTCATGAAGCGTGGTTAAACACGACTGTCTGGCCAAGGTAGGGCGGCAGTGTGTCATGAAGCGTGGTTAAACACGACTGTCTGGTCAAGGTAGGGCGGCAGTGTGTCATGAGGCGTGGTGAAACACGGCTCCCTGGCCAAGGTAGGGCGGCAGTGTCATGAAGCGTGGTGAAACACGACTCCCTGGCCAAGGTAGGGCGGCAGTGTGTCATGAAGCGTGGTGAAACACGACTGTCTGGCCAAGGTAGGGCGGCAGTGTGTCATGAAGCGTGGTGAAACACGACTCCCTGGCCAAGGTAGGGCGGCAGTGTGTCATGAAGCGTGGTGAAACACGACTCCCTGGCCAAGGTAGGGCGGCAGTGTGTCATGAAGCGTGGTGAAACACGACTCCCTGGCCAAGGTAGGGCGGCAGTGTGTCATGAAGCGTGGTTAAACACGACTGTCTGGCCAAGGTAGGGCGGCAGTGTGTCATGAAGCGTGGTTAAACACGACTGTCTGGCCAAGGTAGGGCGGCAGTGTGTCATGAGGCGTGGTGAAACACGGCTCCCTGGCCAAGGTAGGGCGGCAGTGTCATGAAGCGTGGCGAAACACGACTCCCTGGCCAAGGTAGGGCGGCAGTGTGTCATGAAGCGTGGTGAAACACGACTGTCTGGCCAAGGTAGGGCGGCAGTGTGTCATGAAGCGTGGTGAAACACGACTCCCTGGCCAAGGTAGGGCGGCAGTGTGTCATGAAGCGTGGTGAAACACGACTCCCTGGCCAAGGTAGGGCGGCAGTGTGTCATGAAGCGTGGTCAAACACGACTCCCTGGCCAAGGTAGGGCGGCAGTGTGTCATGAAGCGGGGTGAAACACGACTCCCTGGCCAAGGTAGGGCGGCAGTGTCATGAAGCGTGGTCAAACACGACTCCCTGGCCAAGGTAGGGCGGCAGTGTGTCATGAAGCGTGGTCAAACACGACTGTCTGGCCAAGGTAGGGCGGCAGTGTGTCATGAAGCATGGTGAAACACGACTCCCTGGCCAAGGTAGGGCGGCAGTGTGTCATGAAGCGTGGTGAAACACGACTCCCTGGCCAAGGTAGGGCGGCAGTGTGTCATGGAGCGTGGTTAAACACGACTCCCTGGCCAAGGTAGGGCGGCAGTGTGTCATGGAGCGTGGTCAAACACGACACCCTGGCCAAGGTGGGGCGGCAGTGTGTCATGGAGCGTGGTTAAACAGGATTCCCTGGCCAAGGTATGGCGGCAGTGTGTCATGGAGCGTGGTCAAACACGACTCCCTGGCCAAGGTAGGGCGGCAGTGTGTCATGGAGCGTGGTTAAACACGACTCCCTGGCCAAGGTAGGGCGGCAGTGTGTCATGAAGCGTGGTCATACACGACTCCCTGGCCAAGGTAGGGCGGCAGTGTGTCATGGAGCGTGGTTAAACACGACTCCCTGGCCAAGGTAGAGCGGCAGTGTGTCATGGAGCGTGGTTAAACACGACTCCCTGGCCAAGGTAGAGCGGCAGTGTGTCATGGAGCGTGGTGAAACACGACTCCCTGGCCAAGGTAGGGCGGCAGTGTGTCATGAAGCGTGGTTAAACACGACTCCCTGGCCAAGGTAGGGCGGCAGTGTGTCATGAAGCGGGGTGAAACACGACTCCCTGGCCAAGGTAGGGCGGCAGTGTGTCATGGAGCGTGGTTAGACACGATTCCCTGGCCAAGGTAGGGCGGCAGTGTGTCATGAAGCGTGGTGAAACACGACTGTCGGGCCAAGGTAGGGCGGCAGTGTGTCATGAAGCGTGGTCAAACACGGCTCCCTGGCCAAGGTAGGGCGGCAGTGTGTCATGAAGCGTGGTCAAACACGGCTCCCTGGCCAAGGTAGGGCGGCAGTGTGTCATGAAGCGTGGTGAAACACGATTGTCTGGCCAAGGTAGGGCGGCAGTGTGTCATGAAGCGTGGTGAAACACGGCTCCCTGGCCAAGGTAGGGCGGCAGTGTGTCATGAAGCGTGGTGAAACACGACTGTCTGGCCAAGGTAGGGCGGCAGTGCGTCATGGAGCGTGGTCAAACACGGCTCCCTGGCCAAGGTAGGGCGGCAGTGTGTCATGAAGCGTGGTGAAACACGACTGTCTGGCCAAGGTAGGGCGGCAGTGTGTCATGAAGCGTGGTCAAACACGACTCCCTGGCCAAGGTAGGGCGACAGTGTGTCATGAAGCGTGGTGAAACACGGCTCCCTGGCCAAGGTAGGGCGGCAGTGTGTCATGAAGCGTGGTGAAACACGGCTCCCTGGCTTATATGCCGTCCCTTACATTGCCATTCTGTTACCATGGCTCTATATACCACTCCTGACATCGTCTTTCAGCCTGTTTGCTTTGCCCTGTATGCCATCCCTAACATTGTCTTTCAGTCTCTTCCCCTGGCCCTATATACCACTCCTAACATTGTCTTTCAGTCTGTTCCCGTGACCCTGTATACCACTCCTCACATTGTCTTTCAGTCTGTTCCCGTGGCCCTATATGCCACTCCTCACATTGTCTTTCAGTCTGTTCCCGTGGCCCTGTATACCACTCCTCACATTGTCTTTCAGTCTGTTCCCGCCCGTGGCTATATATACCACTTCTGTACTTATCTATTTTCTGGTCCATATCTGTCATCTCTGTCCTTGTCTTGCAGACTGTTCGCTTTGCCCTGTATGCCATCTCTGTCCTGTCTTGCAGACTGTTCGCTTTGCCCTGTATGCCATCTCTGTCCTTGTCTTGCAGGCTGTTCGCTTTGCCCTGTATGCCATCTCTCTCCTTGTCTTGCAGGCTGTTCGCTTTGCCCTGTATTCCATCTCTGTCCTGTCTTGCAGGCTGTTTTCCTTGCCCTGTATGCCATCTCTGCCCTATCTTGCAGGCTGTTCGCTTTGCCCTGTATGCCATCTCTGCCCTATCTTGCAGGCTGTTTGCTTTGCCTTGTATGCCATCTCTGTCCTTGTCTTGCAGACCGTTTGCTTTGCCCTGTATGCCATCTCTGTCCTTGTCTTGCACACTGTTTGATTTGCATCTCTATCCTTGTCTTGCAGGCTGTTTTCCTTGCCCTGTATGCCATCTCTGTCCTTGTCTTGCAGGCTGTTTTCCTTGCCCTGTATGCCATCTCTGTCCTTGTCTTGCAAGCTGTTTTCCTTGCCCTGTATGCCATCTCTGTCCTGTCTTGCAGGCTGTTTTCCTTGCCCTGTATGCCATCTCTGTCCTGTCTTGCAGGCTGTTTTCCTTGCCCTGTATGCCATCTCTGTCCTGTCTTGCAGGCTGTTTTCCTTGCCCTGTATGCCATCTCTGTCCTATCTTGCAGGCCGTCGTCCTGTGCTTCCGCCTCCACTTCACCAAGGACAGCACGACCATTAACACGGCTGCGGCCACCGTCAGGCAGCTCGTGTCCTACATCTTCGAACGCGTCGTTACAGAGGACAAAGTACCCTCTCAAGGTCAGAGGTCGCCGTAACTGCCATCCTCAGCGTGCGGGTCTCTGTTGCACCTAACTTAGATAGGACTTACTGTGGAAAAAAACTTATCAACTGGAATCTCAAGTGTGACACAAATAACATTTGATCTCTTCGCTCTGCCTATCGCTCGCAATCTAGTACATGTAGGTATATGTGATTAGAATCGTTATTGGCATGTAGTTCGCGTTTCTAGCCAACCCAGCACGTTGTCCCCAAGCCATCTATTGACACAGTAAGACCTATCATGCACCAGCCAACCATATGAGAACAATATTGCCCACAGTGAATCTTTTATGCACAAATTCACATGTTGTAACGGTGCAGCCACGATCCAGATGTGGATTGTCTAATGTTAACTTGGCGCTCGACTTGCAGAGCCCCTGGAGCCGTTGTCCGTGGAGGCCCTGAAGGCTGGTGGCCGGATTCCGCCCCAGTCCCTCAGGCCATGTGCCGGAGATGCATTCCTCCTCTTCCAGGTTAGTAACTTAAACCAACCGCAAATACTTCTCATAGCAATATATCTTATACGCGAAATGGTAAGTTAACAAGATCTTTAAATTATGGCTTTTCTATTCAGAAATTATGAATTGTCTCCTTCAGTTGCAGTTTTAGTAATGCAGCATGTTTTTTTCAGAAACACTTGTTAATTTTTGTTTCTGGTATTCACTCGGTCAAATAAAAGAGTATGGACTTGACTTGACTTGATAACTATCTTGACGGGGGCGAGAATTTAATGTTTAAACGGACTTTCTGTTGTAATGTTTGTTATTTCTATCTGTTGTACACGAGGCTGTGAGTGGCATGTGTGTGTTTCTCTTCCAGGACTTCTGTCAGCTTGTAAACGCCGATCAGCCGCACTGGCTTGTGGGAATGACGGAAATGACGCGCACATTCGGCTTGGAACTGATGGAGTCAGTCCTGACGGACTTCCCGGAAGTCTTCAACAAGGTCAGGTCAAGTCACGCTCATGTTAATGAATACAGAACATAAGTAAAGAAATTATCAAATGTCTAATGTCACTTATGTGAAAAATATATAACAAATATAAATATTTGAAACATACCATAACCGGTTTGGACACGAAATAACCAGCACCCGACACTGCGATTCCCAATCGTGACATATATGCCGCTGTAGCATGCCTGTTACAATGTCGGTTGACTGCCCTCCGTTTGCAGCACCCTGAGTTCAGCTTCCTGCTGAAGGAGCGCGTGTGTCCCCTGGTGATCAAGCTGTTCTCACCCAGCCTGAAGTACCGGCCGGGAGCCCCCCAGCCGCCCCAGCCCTCCGTCACCGACAAGCCCTACTTCCCCATCGTCATGAGACTGCTGCGTATCGTCACCGTCCTCATCAAGCACTACTACACGCTCCTGGTAGGTGGCGCTCACCGTCCTCGTCCTCATCAAACACTACTACACGCTCCTGGTAGGTGGCGCTCAACGTCCTCGTCCTCATCAAACGCTACTACACGCTCCTGGTAGTTGGCGCTTACCGTCCTCGTCCTCATTAAACACTACTACACGCTCCTGGTAGGTGGCGCTCACCGTCCCCGTCCTCATCAAACACTACTACACGCTCCTGGTAGGTGGCGCTCACCGTCCCCGTCCTCATCAAACACTACTACACGCTCCTGGTAGTTGGCGCTCACCGTCCGCATCAGACACTACTACAGGCTCCTGGTAGGTGGCGCTCCCGTCCTCATCAAACATTACTACACGCTCCTGGTAGGTGGCGCTCACCGTCCGCATCAGACACTACTACAAGCTCCTGGTAGGTGGCGCTCACCGTCCTCATCAAACACTACTACACGCTCCTGGTAGGTGGCGCTCACCGTCCGCATCAGACACTACTACTCGCTCCTGGTAGGTGGCGCTCACCGTCCTCATCAGACACTACTGCACGCTCTTGGTAGGTGGCGCTCACCGCCCTCATCAAACACTACTACACGCTCCTGGTAGGTGGCGCTCACCGTCCCCGTCCTCATCAAACACTACTACACGCTCCTGGTAGGTGGCGCTCACCGTCCGCATCAGACACTACTACAGGCTCCTGGTAGGTGGCGCTCCCGTCCTCATCAAACACTACTACACGCTCCTGGTAGGTGGCGCTCACCGTCCGCATCAGACACTACTACAAGCTCCTGGTAGGTAGCGCTCACCGTCCTCATCAAACACTACTACACGCTCCTGGTAGGTGGCGCTCACCGTCCCCGTCCTCATCAAACACTACTACACGCTCCTGGTAGGTGGCGCTCACCGTCCGCATCAGACACTACTACAGGCTCCTGGTAGGTGGCGCTCCCGTCCTCATCAAACACTACTACACGCTCCTGGTAGGTGGCGCTCACCGTCCGCATCAGACACTACTACAAGCTCCTGGTAGGTGGCGCTCACCGTCCTCATCAGACACTACTGCACGCTCCTGGTAGGTGGCGCTCACCGCCCTCATCAAACACTACTACACGCTCCTGGTAGGTGGCGCTCACCGTCCGCATCAGACACTACTACACGCTCCTGGTAGGTGGCGCTCCCGTCCTCATCAAACACTACTACACGCTCCTGGTAGGTGGCGCTCCCGTCCTCATCAAACACTACTGCACGCTCCTGGTAGGTGGCGCTCCCGTCCTCATCAAACGCTACTACTCGCTCCTGGTAGGTGGCGCTCACCGTCTTCATCAGACACTACTGCACGCTCCTGGTAGGTGGCGCTCCCCGTCTTCATCAGACACTACTACACGCTCCTGGTAGCCCCCCCCCCCGGTAGGTGGCGCTCACCGTCCTCATTAAACACTACTACACGCTCCTGGTAGGTGGCGCTTACCGTCCCCGTCCTCATCAAACACTACTACACGCTCCTGGTAGGTGGCACTCACCGTCCTCATGAACACTAAAACACGCTCCTGCTAGGTGGCGCTCACCGTCCTGATTAAACACGACTACACGCTCCTGAATATGGCTCGTAACAAGTTTTTCTTAAGTTGATATATTAAATATTTATAGGTGAAAATGTGTGTTTTCAACATTAAATGTAACAAATACTTCAATAATGGCCACGTCCCATGTGATTGAGTGATGTTGTTGGCTTCTGCAAAACCATACCACCTTGGGACTTGCTGGTTTTCAGGTGACGGAGTGTGAGATATTCCTTTCACTGCTGGTGAAGTTTCTAGACCCAGAAAAACCTATGTGGCAGCGAGCAACAGTGCTAGAAGTGGTCAGCCGACTGTGCTCCCAACCCATACTGCTCAGGTATGTCCACCCCTCCCCCTCCCTCCCCGCGTGCCCCGCCTTACTCCTCATGTCGGGGTCTGAGCGACTGATAATTCCGGATTAAAGTATTTTGTATAGTATTCGAATCAAAATTCATACGGGTAAATATATCCATGTATATTACTCTACTTACTAATGCTCTCAGTGGCAAGAGTTGATCACTTAAGAACCCTTTCTCAAGCATGTTTACATTCGGCTGTCTGGGGCGAAATGTTCAATTCGCATTGACTCAATGCATTGATGTGGAACTATGACAGCAAAAAAGAAACGTAGAATAAAAATGTCACTTCTTTGGCTCTTCCTTGCATTAAAGACTCACCATAGTGTGTATTGTTGTCATGAACTTTGCCCCCGTCAAGATAGTTATCAAGTCAAGCCAAGTCCATACTCTTTGATTTGACAGAGTGATTACCAGAATAAAAATTAACAAGTGGCATACAGAAAACAAGGAACAACAGTTTCATTCACATGGTTAGGACGCTCCAGTTAAGACCTGATGGTCGCTGGCACTAGAGCCACACATCACGTTGTTCACTACCCGTGTTACTAGTAGAATAATATGTCATAGTTGCTTATCCCTTCCTATGAGCAAGTCGTACTTGCCATGTTACATGTATGTGCGTGATTTGTCGGTAGTAAGTCAGCCCCTTGGGCGCTCGTGGCTCAACATTTTTTTACGGTTTCGGAGGAAGTGGGAGTTCGCACGACCTATGTCTGTCTTCAGGAGCTTCTGCCGGAGCTACGACATGAAGAGGCACTCGACACGGATCTTCCAAGACATTGTCAACGGCTTGGGTGCCTTCATCCAATCCCAGTTCGTCCACCCATCTCACCAGCCGCAGACACAAACACGTGCGTCACGCAAAATCACGTCGTCTTCTGTGGCGGATTTCACGAACGCAGTTTAGACGACTGCGGGGCTTAGTCGGCTGAAGTTTCCATGTAAATGATGGGCGATTTTTGCCGACTAAGCCCCGTATCCGTCTAAACTATCTGCGTGAAGTATGTCACTGTTATTTATCACTCGAAGTGGTTGTAATTTGTAAACAGAAATAGCATTTCTATGATGCTTGTGAAGTTCGATTTTTGTTTCAAATAATCCCATTAAGTGGTATTTCTGGACGACATCACCTATTTGAGCACTGACCAATAAACATAATATAAATAAGTATAAAGGTAGAAATGTTATATGTAAATTAACCGAAGGAAGTTCCAAGAGACCGACAGATCCGGGTGTGACCTTGTGACCACGTGTTGTTGTTTACAGCTCTCAGGGTCACCGACGTTCAGGGCCAGCCCCCGTCCCTGGTGGCGGGGATGCCGGTCGGGGGCGGCGTCACCCCCCAGCCCGCCTTCTACTATAGGAACGTCTGGCTGCCGCTTACCGTCAACATATCAGCGGCGCCGGGCACCCAGAAGGCAGTCTTGTGAGTATGAAGCCCTCTGTATAACGTGGTGGTTGATCGATAGTGTTATTGTTTCCAGAACATATACGTGTGTGACTTACAACATGGTAACTAGATGCTGCGGTTCCATTATCAGCGACTAAATTAGTACATCACATTTGCTGACTCAGCGTAAACCCGTAGTAGAACCTTGTTGCATTTGTTCCTGGACGTCCAACAAATGCCCGTAAGATGACCTATTCAACAATTGGGTCTGGGTACTTCAAGCTCCGGGTATAATCCGTTTATTAAGTGTTAAGCAAAACGCTTACGTTGAATCATATGTCTAATATGGATGTGGCATATCATCTTAATATTTATGGTATTTTGAATTGATAATTTAAAATAATCTGTTTGTTTGAGGTCAAAATGAGTACGTGTATCTGCCAACTCTAGCTCCTAATACGAAACAAATGTTCATATACTATATCCAATAGACACGTTACTGAATATACACGCTAACGTGCCATATGGTGTCATGGCCACTGCTTCTCGGTGTACCTAATACCGGTGATGAAACCTTGTAATAACAGTGCGCTGACCGATACTGCTCATATCGCGCATAACCCAGTGCTCCCGTGAAGGGGAACGATACTGCAGTGTCGATCCTGATTGTTATTCTCCACACTAAATTACTGTCCTGTCTCCATCATTGTCCATAGCCTCGAGATGATTGACCGGATCGAACCTCCGACCATTCCCGAGGGTTACGGCCTGTCCCTGGCCTTCCTCTGTATGCTGGACATCGTGCGCTGTGTCCATGGGCTCCTGGACACTCCCCCCTCAGACCCCCCGCCGTCTGGAGCCGCGGCAGCGTCCGGGGTCAAGAAAGCTGCAGGGGTCGCCGGACAGCCGGCAGATGGCAGCACAGGTGATAAGGATGAAGGTAGGTTGTGAGGTGATGAAAGGTGTCTTTTCGTGGTTATGAATGGGACATTATGTCATAAACGTGTTTACCCCCGGTGCGTGATTGTGACAATAGATTTGTTGTTGTCGACTGGTGAGTACCGTGGACCGAATTAGGAGCCGAACTCGTATTACTATTGGGGGCCTCCCTGGTGTAGTGGTTAGCGCACTAGACCGCAGATCAATAGGTCCTGGGTTCGAATCCGGGCTCGGGCACCTAATCTGGGGCATGTTTCATTCCTTCATCCTTCATCGTCTCGGGAGGTTCCTTGGCCCAATTTAGCCTGTATGTGCACAAAAGTGGCCTAAAACACCAACATTCCATTCCGTATTACTATTATTGATGTAACTGTTATGTGGACAAAAGGAGGAATCTGACAAAACTTAACACTTGTCATGCGGCCACATCGTGCGCCGAGGACATCGTGAATAAAAGGGATGGACTTTACACAATTCGATTTGACTTGCTGAATACAGATTGATGTTAACACGACACTAAAATGCGATCTTTTTTGTATGTGCAGAGAAACTTCTGCAGGAGACGTTGATTAACTCTTCGTGGTGTGGGGTCATGGCGGCGCTGACACTGCTCCTGGAAACCAGGTATGTACCCCACCCCCCACCCCCATCGCACTGGATTACCCTATAAAAGGATCGGGCGTAACATCCTAATCCTAAGCAACGATATATTAAGTAGGACTGTTTTGAAACCGAAATATTGTGATAAGAAGCGTCATTTCCTTTTATGAATGAAAATACGGTACCGGATAAAACAATGTCATCGCCTTTTATAGAAGAAAATACGGTACCGTGTATAAAATGTCATAGCCTTTTATTGAAGAAACTACGTTACTTGATACAAAATTTCATGGCCTCTTATTGAAGAAAATATGGTACCGGATAAACAACGTCATCGGCTTGTATTAAAGAAACTACGGTACCGTATAAAAAAGGTCATCGCCGTTTATTAAAGAAAATACGGTACTGGATAGAAAAAACGTCATTGTCTTTTATTGAAGAAAATCTGGTACTAGCCCCTGTTTACCGTTTCCCGCCTTTTCTTGCTGCAGCACGGATGAGAGCGCGACGGAAGCGATTCTGAAGGCCGAGCAGACGATGGCCAGTCTGAGCGGGCGCCTCGGGCTGACCGTGCCCCGGGACGCCTTCATCACGGCACTCTGCAAGGCCTCGCTGCCCCCACACTACATGCTGACCATCCTCAACCCGTCAGGGGGCACCACCCCGGGGGGGCTACAGAGGGGTAAGTACAGCCAAGCCTGGTGGGGGAGGGGAGGCAGCACCCCGGGGGGGCTACAGAGGGGTAAGTACAGCCAAGCCTGGTGGGGGAGGGGGGGCAGCACCCCGGGGGGGCTACAGAGGGGTAAGTACAGCCAAGCCTGGTGGGGGAGGGGGGGCAGCACCCCGGGGGGGGCTACAGAGGGGTAAGTACAGCCAAGCCTGGTGGGGGAGGGGGGGCAGCACCCCGGGGGGGCTACAGAGGGGTAAGTACAGCCAAGCCTGGTGGGGGAGGGGCAGCACCCCGGGGGGGGATACAGAGGGGTAAGTACAGCCAAGCCTGGTGAGTGGGGGGCTGGGGGGGTACCACCTCGGTGGTATACAGAGAGGTAAGTACAGTGAAACCTGGTAGCGAAGGCACCACCCCCGGGGGTATACAGAGGGGTAAGAACAGTCAAGTCTGGTGGTGGGGGGATACATTGACACGTGGTCCGGTGGGGGCGTGGGGGGGGGGAGGTACCATCCTCGGGGCACAACACAGTTCAACCTGAAAGTTGACAAGTTAATTTATTAATGTTATCAATTGCCCCTGCAACTGAAAGGGATGTCATCTGGAAGGGCCACCACATTTGTATCATCAGTAGACCGCCCCTTTCACATAACGTTTCACGGAAGGTTTCTGGTTTGGTTCATAGTGCCCTCTGGTGGTCACACGCGGCCATTGGGAGGGACGCCGGAAGTGACGCAGGGCTTTGACATCATCCAGGGCAGCCAGGTGGTTGCCGTGGGAACCCCTCTGGCCACGGCCTCGCTACCGCTGGGGGCTCAACAGGGCCCGGTCATGGTGAGTGGCTGCTGATCTACTCCATTCAGCCAAAAAGTGTGTATCTTGGCAGAACTCGATGAAGACTTGATAATAGGACAAAGACAGACTGGACTGACATGGAATTGCGTCTCATGAAGCACAATTTGATCACTTTGTATGGTTATCTCAAACTCAAACTATATGTGTTATATAGAGCTAGTATAGGATGTAAGGCTGTAGTGATGCTGAATACGCTGTTACCAAGACTAATTGCCACAATGGTTAGAAAATACCAATTCATGAACTGATATACACAGATAGACTGTAGTGTATGTAGCAGGATATGGAGTTCTTATGGGTCAAAGTGAGAGGTAATATAGTTGATGGAAACCCTGTTGTTGTATCTCTCATTTGTTAACAATGGTGGAGCTCATTGTATTGGGGTAATATTGTGAAACACCCTGTAACATCGATAATTTTCTACTCTTCAGCTGACGGCGAAGAACATTCAGTGCATGCGAGCCATCCTGAGCCTGGCCCACTGTCACGGCAGTGTCCTGGGCACCGCCTGGCACCAGATACTGACCACACTACAGGTAAGACTACTGACACAGATGTTACGGCAGTGTCCTGGGCACCGCCTGGCACCAGATACTGACCACACTACAGGTAAGACTACTGACACAGATGTTACGGCAGTGTCCTGGGCACCGCCTGGCACCAGATACTGACCACACTACAGGTAAGACTACTGACACAGATGTGACGGCAGTGTCCTGGGCACCGCCTGGCACCAGATACTGACCACACTACAGGTAAGACTACTGACACAGATGTGACGGCAGTGTCCTGGGCACCGCCTGGCACCAGATACTGACCACACTACAGGTAAGACTACTGACACAGATGTGACGGCAGTGTCCTGGGCACCGCCTGGCACCAGATACTGACCACACTACAGGTAAGACTACTGACACAGATGTGACGGCAGTGTCCTGGGCACCGCCTGGCACCAGATACTGACCACACTACAGGTAAGACTACTGACACAGATGTGACGGCAGTGTCCTGGGCACCGCCTGGCACCAGATACTGACCACACTACAGGTAAGACTACTGACACAGATGTGACGGCAGTGTCCTGGGCACCGCCTGGCACCAGATACTGACCACACTACAGGTAAGACTACTGACACAGATGTCACGGCAGTGTCCTGACACCAGATACTGACCACACTACAGGTAAGTCTATTGACACAGATGTCACGGCAGTGTCCTGGGCACCGCCTGGCACCAGATACTGACCACACTACAGGTAAGACTACTGACACAGATGTGACGGCAGTGTCCTGGGCACCGCCTGGCACCAGATACTGACCACACTACAGGTAAGACTACTGACACAGATGTCACGGCAGTGTCCTGACACCAGATACTGACCACACTACAGGTAAGACTACTGACACAGATGTCACGGCAGTGTCCTGGCACCAGATACTGACCACACTACAGGTAAGACTACTGACACAGATGTCACGGCAGTGTCCTGACACCAGATACTGACCACACTACAGGTAAGTCTACTGACACAGATGTCACGGCAGTATCCTGGGCACCGCCTGGCACCAGATACTGACCACACTACAGGTAAGACTACTGACACAGATGTGACGGCAGTGACCTGGGCACCGCCTGGCACCAGATACTGACCACACTACAGGTAAGACTACTGACACAGATGTGACGGCAGTGTCCTGGGCACCGCTTGGCACCAGATACTGGCCACACTACAGGTAAGACTACTGACACAGATGTGACGACAGTGTCCTGGGCACCGCCTGGCACCAGATACTGACCACACTACAGGTAAGACTACTGACACAGATGTGACGGCAGTGTCCTAGGCACCGCCTGGCACCAGATACTGACCACACTACAGGTAAGACTACTGACACAGATGTGACGGCAGTGTCCTAGGCACCGCCTGGCACCAGATACTGACCACACTACAGGTAAGACTACTGACACAGATGTGACGGCAGTGTCCTAGGCACCGCCTGGCACCAGATACTGACCACACTACAGGTAAGACTACTGACACAGATGTGACGGCAGTGTCCTGGGCACCGCCTGGCACCAGATACTGACCATACTACAGGTAAGACTACTGACACAGATGTGACGGCAGTGTCCTAGGCACCGCCTGGCACCAGATACTGACCACACTACAGGTAAGACTACTGACACAGATGTGACGGCAGTGCCCTGGGCACCGCCTGGCACCAGATACTGACCACACTACAGGTAAGACTACTGACACAGATGTGACGGCAGTGTCCTAGGCACCGCCTGGCACCAGATACTGACCACACTACAGGTAAGACTACTGACACAGATGTGACGGCAGTGTCCTGGGCACCGCCTGGCACCAGATACTGACCACACTACAGGTAAGACTACTGACACAGATGTGACGGCAGTGCCCTGGGCACCGCCTGGCACCAGATACTGACCACACTACAGGTAAGACTACTGACACAGATGTGACGGCAGTGCCCTGGGCACCGCCTGGCACCAGATACTGACCACACTACAGGTAAGACTACTGACACAGATGTGACGGCAGTGTCCTAGGCACCACCTGGCACCAGATACTGACCACACTACAGGTAAGACTACTGACACAGATGTGACGGCAGTGTCCTGGGCACCGCCTGGCACCAGATACTGACCACACTACAGGTAAGACTACTGACACAGTTGTCGAGTCTTAATGCGTGTTGTATGGCTGTCCTGAGTAGTATTGGCCTGGTTTAACCTTTATCTGCACGAAAGTGGCCCAAAAACCCAACGTTTCCTGTCATGGGTAGTAAATGATCTATACTGTAACATTTGGGCAACTAACATAGAAGGACGACCATTTTGTGAAAAGGTATTATTATGTTACGAGCGACACATGAGCTATGTTGCCTAGATATGATGATCTCAGCAGCTGAGATCGACTGATCCAGGTAGCGCTTGCGAACCCCGCACTAAATTATGAAGATAGCTTAGCTACAATTACCACGTATAATGCCATGGAGTATTTTGCCCCGGCGCAGCCCACGTGTACAGCAATGCCGCCTTTAATAATCTGTTACACATTCAGATTCATATTCAATATCATTTATTTGAGCAAGAAGAACAAATCCAAACATTGAAGGCAAAAATATCAGGGTATAGAAAATTCTCGCTCTGTTCTGTTATCGGTCTGAGACTTGTTTTGTTATTGCAGCACTTGGTGTGGATCCTGGGTCTGAAGCCCTCCTCTGGGGGCAGTCTGCGGGCTGCTCGACAGGCCTCCGAGAACCCCAACGCCGTCATCACCACCGCCGTCATGGCAGACCTACCCGTCCTCTCCGCCATGTTGTCTCGGCTGTTTGAGAGCTCACAGTAAGTGTGTTTAAAGCCCGTCCTCTCCGCCATGTTGCCTTGGCTGTTTGAGAGGTGACAGTAAGTGTGTAGAGAGCCCGTTCTCTCCGCCATGTTGTCTCGGCTGTTTGAGAGCTCACAGTAAGTGTGTGGAGAGCCCGTCCTCTCCGCCATGTTGTCACGGCTGTTTGGGAGGTGACAGTAAGTGTGTGGAGAGCCCGTCCTCTCCGCCATGCTGTCTCGGCTGTTTGAGAGGTGACAGTAAGTGTGTGGAGAGCCCTCCTCTCCGCCATGTTGTCACGGCTGTTTGGGAGGTGACAGTAAGTGTGTGGAGAGCCCGTCCTCTCCGCCATGCTGTCTCGGCTGTTTGAGAGGTGACAGTAAGTGTGTGGAGAGCCCTCCTCTCCGCCATGTTGTCACGGCTGTTTGGGAGGTGACAGTAAGTGTGTGGAGAGCCCGTCCTCTCCGCCATGTTGTCTCGGCTGTTTGAGAGGTGACATTAAGTGTGTGGAGAGCCCGTCCTCTCCGCCATGTTGTCACAGCTGTTTAAGAGGTGACAGTAAGTGTGTAGATAGCCCGTCGTCTCCGCCATGTTGTCTCGGCTGTTTAAGAGGTGACAGTAAGTGTGTGGAGAGCCCGTCCTCTCCGCCATGCTGTCTCGGCTGTTTGAGAGGTGACAGTAAGTGTGTGGAGAGCCCTCCTCTCCGCCATGTTGTCACGGCTGTTTGGGAGGTGACAGTAAGTGTGTGGAGAGCCCGTCCTCTCCGCCATGCTGTCTCGGCTGTTTGAGAGGTGACAGTAAGTGTGTGGAGAGCCCGTCCTCTCCGCCATGTTGTCACGGCTGTTTGAGAGGTGACAGTAAGTGTGTGGAGAGCCCGTCCTCTCCGCCATGTTGTCTCGGCTGTTTGAGAGGTTTCAGTAAGTGTGTGGAGAGCCCGTCGTCTCCGCCATGTTGTCACGGCTGTTTGAGAGGGGATAGTAAGTGTGTGGAGAGCCCGTCCTCTCCGCCATGTTGTCACGGCTGTTTAAGAGGTGACAGTAAGTGTGTGGAGAGCCCGTCCTCTCCGCCATGTTGTCTCGGCTGTGAGAGAGGTGACAGTAAGTGTGTGGAGAGCCCGTCCTCTCCGCCATGTTGTCTCGGCTGTTGGAGAGGTGACAGTAAGTGTGTGGAGAGCCCGTCCTCTCCGCCATGTTGTCTCGGCTGTGAGAGAGGTGACAGTAAGTGTGTGGAGAGCCCGTCCTCTCCGCCATGTTGTCTCGGCTGTTGGAGAGGTGACAGTAAGTGTGTGGAGAGCCCGTTCTCTCCGCCATGTTGTCTCGGCTGTTGGAGAGGTGACAGTAAGTGTGTGGAGAGCCCGTCCTCTCCGCCCTGTTGTCTCGGCTGTTTAAGAGGTGACAGTAAGTGTGTGGAGAGCCCGTCCTCTCCGCCATGTTGTCTCGGCTGTTGGAGAGGTGTCAGTAAGTGTGTGGAGAGCCCGTCCTCTCCGCCATGTTGTCTCGGCTGTTTGAGAGGTGACAGTAAGTGTGTGGAGAGCCCGTCCTCTCCGCCATGTTGTCTCGGCTGTTTAAGAGGTGACAGTAAGTGTGTGGAGAGCCCGTCCTCTCCGCCATGTTGTCTCGGCTGTTGGAGAGGTGTCAGTAAGTGTGTGGAGAGCCCGTCCTCTCCGCCATGTTGTCTCGGCTGTTTGAGAGGTGACAGTAAGTGTGTGGAGAGCCCGTCCTCTCCGCCATGTTGTCTCGGCTGTTTGGGAGGTGACAGTAAGTGTGTGGAGAGCCCGTCCTCTCCGCCATGTTGTCTCGGCTGTGAGAGAGGTGACAGTAAGTGTGTGGAGAGCCCGTCCTCTCCGCCATGTTGTCACGGCTGTTTGAGAGGTGACAGTAAGTGTGTGGAGAGCCCGTCCTCTCCGCCATGTTGTCACAGCTGTTTGAGAGGTGACAGTAAGTGTGTGGAGAGCCCGTCCTCTCCGCCATGTTGTCTCGGCTGTTTGAGAGGTTTCAGTAAGTGTGTGGAGAGCCCGTCGTCTCCGCCATGTTGTCACGGCTGTTTGAGAGGGGATAGTAAGTGTGTGGAGAGCCCGTCCTCTCCGCCATGTTGTCACGGCTGTTTAAGAGGTGACAGTAAGTGTGTGGAGAGCCCGTCCTCTCCGCCATGTTGTCTCGGCTGTGAGAGAGGTGACAGTAAGTGTGTGGAGAGCCCGTCCTCTCCGCCATGTTGTCTCGGCTGTTGGAGAGGTGACAGTAAGTGTGTGGAGAGCCCGTCCTCTCCGCCATGTTGTCTCGGCTGTGAGAGAGGTGACAGTAAGTGTGTGGAGAGCCCGTCCTCTCCGCCATGTTGTCTCGGCTGTTGGAGAGGTGACAGTTAGTGTGTGGAGAGCCCGTTCTCTCCGCCATGTTGTCTCGGCTGTTGGAGAGGTGACAGTAAGTGTGTGGAGAGCCCGTCCTCTCCGCCCTGTTGTCTCGGCTGTTTAAGAGGTGACAGTAAGTGTGTGGAGAGCCCGTCCTCTCCGCCATGTTGTCTCGGCTGTTGGAGAGGTGTCAGTGAGTGTGTGGAGAGCCCGTCCTCTCCGCCATGTTGTCTCGGCTGTTTGAGAGGTGACAGTAAGTGTGTGGAGAGCCCGTCCTCTCCGCCATGTTGTCTCGGCTGTTTAAGAGGTGACAGTAAGTGTGTGGAGAGCCCGTCCTCTCCGCCATGTTGTCTCGGCTGTTGGAGAGGTGTCAGTAAGTGTGTGGAGAGCCCGTCCTCTCCGCCATGTTGTCTCGGCTGTTTGAGAGGTGACAGTAAGTGTGTGGAGAGCCCGTCCTCTCCGCCATGTTGTCTCGGCTGTTTGGGAGGTGACAGTAAGTGTGTGGAGAGCCCGTCCTCTCCGCCATGTTGTCTCGGCTGTTTGAGAGGTGACAGTAAGTGTGTGGAGAGCCCGTCCTCTCCGCCATGTTGTCACGGCTGTTTGAGAGGTGACAGTAAGTGTGTGGAGAGCCTGTCCTCTCCGCCATGTTGTCTCGGCTGTTTGAGAGGTGACAGTAAGTGTGTGGAGAACCCGTCCTCTCCGCCATGTTGTCACGGCTGTTTGAGAGGTGACAGTAAGTGTGTGGAGAGCCCGTCCTCTCCGCTATGTTGTCTCGGCTGTTTGAGAGGTGACAGTAAGTGTGTGCAGAGCCTGTCCTCTCCGCTATGTTGACTCGGCTGTTTGAGAGGTGACAGTAAGTGTGTGGAGAGCCCGCTCTCCATGCGCCATGTTGTCACGGCGGTCTGAGAGGTGACAGTAAGTGTGTGGTGAGCCCGTCCTCTCCGCTATGTTTGAATTCTTACTATTTGAATCGATGTTTTTTTGTAATAGCTGCCTTGCGGTTATTGTATCAAATATAGAGTGATATATAGATGTATAACTTAATACCAAATAGGCTAGAGCGCTTTTTAATTATTATACATATTAGACTAAGGCTTTGAATCGAATCGTGTGTTGTCATGGTAACGGTCATGTGCTGTTTGTGACGTTGCAGGTACCTCGATGACGTAGCGCTTCACCATCTGATAGACGCCCTGTGCAAGCTCTCGGCGGAAGCCATGGAACTGGCATACTCCAACCGGGTCAGTCCGCATTACTTGCAGCTTTCATCATAGAGTTTTAGATGGAGACACCCTTGCATCTGGGGCTTATGTCCCCCAACCTCTTGGCATTGTCCCGGGAGGTGGCTTGGCACCGTTTGACCCTCATATGTGGGCAAAACTCGCCCAGAGCACCAAGATTGTATTGACTTCTATCATGAGGCTCCTCCTGTTTGGGATTCGTTCGTTCGCGCAGGGTGATGGGTTTACAGCTTTCAATTTTTTTTAACCCCTTTCTTTATTGGCTTGGATGGGATTAGGGGATCTACGCTGGAAGGCTGAGGAGTGCAAAGTGTTACATGGGTAATGAGTGCAAAGTGTTACATGTGTAATAAGCTTACTGGCGATAATCCATTAATCCGGTAATCCCGTCCCTTTAAGCTCCTATGGTATATTAGCTGCCAAAGCTGTGTTGTAGTTCGGTCCACGCGCCAGGCGTAGGCGGACTGCTTCTTGGTTGCCCACGTGACACACCGTGCATGGTTACGTTATGACGAGCTGAACACCGCACAAGACCTGTGAAATTGATGTGTGTAGGCCACCTCATGGCCTGTATGATGTATGGATGGTGTGTAGGCCACCATATCGCCTGTTTGATGTATGGATGGGTGTGTAGGCCACCTTGTGGCCTGTATGATGTATGGATGGGTGTGTAGGCCACCTTGTGGCCTGTATGATGTATGGATGGGTGTGTAGGCCACCTTATGGCCTGTATGATGTATGGATGGGGCCACCTTGTGGCCTGTATGATGTATGGATGGGTGTGTAGGCCACCTTAAGGCCTGTATGATGTATGGATCGGTGTGTATGCCCCCTTATGGCCTGTATGATGTATGGATGGGTGTGTGGGCCACCTTATGGCCTGTATGATGTATGGATGGGGCCACCTTGTGGCCTGTATGATGTATGGATGGGTGTTTAGGCCACCTTAAGGCCCGTATGATGTATGGATCGGTGTGTATGCCCCCTTATGGCCTGTATGATCTATGGATGGGTGTGTAGGCCACCTGATGGCCTGTATGATGTATGGATGGCCGTGTAGGCCACCTGGTGGCATGTATGATGTATGGATGGGTGTGTAGGCCATCTGATGGCCTGTACGATGTATGGATGTGGCCACCTTATGGCCTGTATGATGTATGGATGGGTGTGTAGGCCACCTTATGGCCTGTATGATGTATGGATGGGGCCACCTTGTGGCCTGTATGATGTATGGATGGGTGTGTAGGCCACCTTAAGGCCTGTATGATGTATGGATCGGTGTGTATGCCCCCTTATGGCCTGTATGATGTATGGATGGGTGTGTAGGCCACCTTATGGCCTGTATGATGTATGGATGGGTGTGTAGGCCACCTTAAGGCCTGTATGATGTATGGATCGGTGTGTATGCCCCCTTATGGCCTGTATGATGTATGGATGGGTGTGTAGGCCACCTGATGGCCTGTATGATGTATGGATGGCCGTGTAGGCCACCTGGTGGCATGTATGATGTATGGATGGGTGTGTAGGCCATCTGATGGCCTGTACGATGTATGGATGGGGCCACCTTATGGCCTGTATGATCTATGGATGGGTGTGTAGGCCACCTTATGGCCTGTATGATGTATGGATGGGTGTGTAGGCCATCTGATGGCCTGTACGATGTATGGATGTGGCCACCTTATGGCCTGTATGTTGTATGGATGGGTGTGTAGGCCACCTTATGGCCTGTATGATGTATGGATGGGTGTGTAGGCCACCTTAAGGCCTGTATGATGTATGGATGGGTGTGTAGGCCCTCTTATGGTCTGTATGATGTATGGATGGGTGTGTAGGCCACCTTATGGTCTGTATGATGTATGGATGGGAGTGTAGGCCACCTTATGGCCTGTATGATGTATGGATGGGTGTGTAGGCCACCTCATGGCCTGTATGATGTATTGATGGGTGTGTAGGCCCCCTTATGGTCGGTATGATGTATGGATGGGTGTGTAGGCCACCTTATGGCTTATATGATGTATGGATAAGGCCACCTTATGGCCTGTATGATGTATGGCTGGGTGTGTAGGCCACCTTATGGTCTGTATGATTTATGGATGGGTGTGTAGGCCACCTTATGGCCTGTATAATATATGGATGGGTGTGTAGGCCACCTAATGGCCCATATGATGTATGGATGGGTGTGTAGGCCCCCTTATGGCCTGTATGATATATGTATGGGGCCACCTTATGGCCTGTATGATGTATGGATGGCTGGGTAGGCCACCTTATGGTCTGTGTGATGTCTGGATGAATGTGTAGGCCCCCTTATGGCCTGTATGATGTATGGCTGGGGCCACCTTGTGGCCTGTATGATGTATGGATGGGTGTGTAGGCCACCTTATGGCCTGTATGATGTATGGCTGGGTGTGTAGGCCACGTCATGGCCTGTATGGTGTATGGATGGGGCCACCTTGTGGCCTTTGTGATGTATGGATGGGTGTGTAGGCCACTTTATGGCCTGTATGATGTATGGCTAAGTGTGTAGGCCTCCTTGTGGCCTGAATGATGTATGGATAGATGTGTAGGCCACCTGATGGCCTGTATGATGTATGGATGGATGTGTAGGCCACATTATGGCCTGTATGATGTATGGATTGGTGTGTAGGCCACCTTATGGCCTGTATGATGTATGGATGGGTGTTTAGGCCACCTTATGGCCTGTATGATGTATGGATGGGTGTATAGGCCACCTTGTGGCCTGTATGATGTATGGATGGGTGTGTAGGCCACCTTAAGGCCTGTATGATGTATGGATCGTTGTGTATGCCCCCTTATTGCCTGTATGATGTATGGATGGGTGTGTAGGCCACCTTATGGCCTGTATGATGTATGGATGGCCGTGTAGGCCACCTGGTGGCATGTATGATGTATGGATGGGTGTGTATGGGCCACCTTATAGCCTGTATGATGTATGGATGGGTGTGTAGGCCACCTTAAGGCCTGTATGATGTATGGATGGGTGTGTAGGCCACCTTATGGCCTGTATGATGTATGGATGGGTGTGTAGGCCACCTTATGGCCTGTATGATGTATAGATGGGTGTGTAGGCCACCTTAAGGCCTGTATGATGTATGGATGGGTGTGTAGGCCCGCTTATGGCCTGTATGATGTATGGATGGGTGTGTAGGCCACCTTATGGCCTGTATGATGTATGGCTGGGTGTGTAGGCCACCTTATGTCCTGTATGATGCATGAATTGGTGTGTAGGCCACCTTATGGCCTGTATGATGTATGGATGGTACCCCGCCCCCCCCCCCCCTCGGGGAAGATCCCGCCCCCCCCCCTCTCCGCCCACCCGGTGTGGGTGAGGCGTACTATGGGGCACCGTGCACTCATGTAGCGGTGGACAAGTTGGCCTTACACAACAGTCGGATGGGTGCGTGTTGTCGTGAGTCGGTGGGGAAACAATCGCTCACGGCATCAGAAAACGTCTTTATCTCACGATGTTAATAATGAGACTGTGCGCGCTATTGCCCGCCGCGGTCTGTGTCTTATTGTCAGGCGGTGGCAATATGTCAACCAGGCGGCATGATGAGTTATTACATGCAATCACCTGCAAGCAACGAAGGCAGTAAAAGGGGGAGGGACTGACTCTTCTTCGCCTATAACCTTAGTTTGTAGACTGAGAGCATTAGATTACCTGGGCGAAGGAGTGAGAGAGAGAGGAGAGGTAAGGCTGGAGGTGGAAGTCGGGGGAGAGGATGGTAAAGGGAGAATGGATGATCACGGGACGGGGAGTTTAGAGACAAACAGGATGAAGGGGGGGGGGGCGGTTGTTAGTGGCGGAGACAGAAGGGGGCATATCAGTATCATATCTGTCTTTATGGGAATATAGAGATCTATAGCGAACTGGAGGAAACTGGACAGTGATGGAAATACATGGAAAGAACTTGATAAATCTAGACAGAACTGGACAGATCTGGACAGAACTGGACAAAACTGTACAGAGCTGCCCACCACTTGAGAGGACTTGCCAAATCTGGACGGAAATGGAAAGAACTGGAAAGAGCTGGACATAACTCGGCAGAGCTGGACATAACTGGGCAGAGCTGGAGAGAACTGGACAGAACTGGACAGAACTGTACAGAGCTGGACAGAGCTGGACATAGCTGGACAGAACTGGGCATAGCTGGACATAGCTGGACAGAGCTGGACATAGCTGGACAGAATTGGAGTCACGGATTGCCAGTTTAGTGTCTTCCTCGTGCCATGGCGCAACCAGATCTCAAATGAGCGGCTCCAGCTAGATGTATATGGTCCCACTCTCTACACGTGACTCCACCCCCACTCCCACTTTACATTAACCCCTCTCCTGCCCCCCCCCCTCCCCCTTCCCTCCTCCCGCCGCCTTCTCTGATCCCGTCTAGAGGTGGCGACCACGCCCTTCCGGTGCGCTTTGTTCAGACGCCGCCGATTTTAACGACAACCATTGTCAACAGGAAGTCGGTGAATTCGACCATCCTCCCACCCACCCACACCGCCCACCGCCCCCCCCCCCCCCTGCGACGTCATCATAGCCTCGTGGCCCTGCCGCCAGCTTGGGGCGTCCACCGGAGATGAGGTGAGGGATTAACTATTACGGCGGGAGGTAGTGGCGGGGGGGGCGGAGGGGGGTGCATATAGATTGATTAAATGCAAAATGTGAAGCCATGCCTGGATATGAATGAAACACCGTGGGGTATGTAGCCATATCGTATGTGTCGGCTTTGTGTTCTGGTGAATGCCATGTTGTGTTTTTAATGGACGGGACAAGCGGTGTATTGTTGCGCCCGGTAGGTCTGGTCTGTGCCAGGATCCTGTTGTTCAGAACACGGATATATATAGCGGTAGAAATGGAACATGGATCATGGCTGCCGTGGAAGTAATAGGTTTCTGAAATCATTTCAACGTTGTTGTTTTTTTAAGACACCGGATACATTTTCAGTCTGTCTGACGGACTAAAAGACCACCATTTTGTCTTAGCACGAAGCGTTTTTTATGTAACCAATGGTGATTACAGCGACAAGCTGACTGGCTGTGGGGAGGATGGAGGGATGGGGGGGGGTGAAGCACGATGTCGTGACAATGCTTGAATCTCGCCATCAAGGTGCCATGGGCGACAAAGGCAGTTCACCTTTAGAACTCATTTGCCGAATTACTGCCGTCGTTAGCCCGTCTCCCTCCGTCGCGGCGTCTGCCGCCGGCAAGGGCGGGAAACGGGTATCTGTAATTGGATCATAAAGCACTCGTCACTGGTGCCGACCATTAAAATAACGATTGTCTGCTTGATTTTCCGGACGCCGAGTGAATATATATCACCTGCTAGGTACAGGTTATTTGATTTAGGGGAAAGACACTAGTGTTGAAAGAGTGTTGCCGCTAAACCTGTGCCTCGTTCGGGTCTTCTTCACAAGCTGGTGCCCCGGCCAAAAAGCTAGTTTATTTCGTCTCGGGCCCGTTTTTTTAACCCCGTTTTTTTCTCCCTAAACCTGCGTTATTTCCCGAGAAAAATAGGTTGGGGACAAAACAATACATTATACATTGCTTTACGGGTGATTGTCCAGATGTTACCCTCACTAAACACTGGTTATCAATCCCCTTATCGTGATGAAGCGGACTGTGAAATGATTACTTGCCGCTCTATCCCGGGGGTTATGAATTGGGTCCTGGACCCAAGACTGGGTCACTGTACTGGACGAGGCACTGTCACGGCGTCTTGTCTGAAACGGGGACTGGACGAGACACTCTGACGGCGTCCTGTCTGACACGGGGACTGGACGAGGCACTGTCACGGCGTCTTGTCTGACACGGGGACTGGACGAGGCACTGTGACGGCGTCCTGTCTGACACGGGGACTGGACGAGGCACTGTCACGGCGTCCTGTCTGACACGGGGACTGGGCGAGGCACTGTCACGGCGTCTTGTCTGACACGGGGACAGGACGAGGCATTGTCACGGCGTCTTGTCTGACACGGAGACTGGACGAGGCACTGTCCCGGCGTCTTTTCTGAAACGGGGACTGGACGAGGCAATGTGACGGCGTCCTGTCTGACACGGGGACTGGACGAGGCACTGTCACGGCGTCCTGTCAGACACGGTGACTGGGCGAGGCACTGTCACGGCGTCCTGTCTGACACGGGGACTGGACGAGGCACTGTCACGGCGTCCTGTCAGACACGGGGACTGGACGAGGCACTGTCACGGCGTCTTGTCAGACACGGGGACTGGGCGAGGCACTGTCACGGCGTCCTGTCTGACACGGGGACGGGACGAGGCACTGTCACGGCGTCCTGTCAGACACGGGGACTGGACGAGGCACTGTCACGGCGTCCTGTCTGACACGGGGACTGGACGAGGCACTGTCACGGCGTCCTGTCAGTCACGGGGACTGGACGAGGCAATGTGACGGCGTCCTGTCTGACACGGGGACTGGACGAGGCACTGTCACGGCGTCCTGTCAGACACGGGGACTGGACGAGGCACTGTCACGGCGTCCTGTCAGACACGGGGACTGGGCGAGGCACTGTCACGGCGTCCTGTCTGACACGGGGACTGGACGAGGCACTGTCACGGCGTCCTGTCTGACACGGGGACGGGACGAGGCACTGTCACGGCGTCCTGTCAGACACGGAGACTGGACGAGGCACTGTCACGGCGTCCTGTCTGACACGGGGACTGGACGAGGCACTGTCACGGCGTCTTGTCTGACACGGGGACAGGACGAGGCACTGTCACGGCGTCCTGTCTGACACGGGGACAGTCGGATGAATTCAAAGCCCCGTAATGCTGATAAAAAGGCAATAATCATAATAATTATGATCTTACATACAATAATACCCAAAAATAGAATAATGCCCAAAATAATAGATATAATGGTAATTGAACTAAAAACAATAGTAATAATCATAATTTTCGCCGTCGTTAGCCCGTCTTTCTCCACCTGTTTATCTTCTTTTTCTTTATCTGATATACCTGTTTAATATATAATTGGTGCACCACGTCAAGATTTAAGATTTGTTGGTGTAGTACATACAGAACACATGTCGAGCTGACAAGTTCAGAAATACTGCAATTCTTTTGTAATCCATTTCGTTTCTCCTAAAGACATGGTTCCTCTCCTGCATTTGCCTGGTTCCCAATACTTGCTGTGTCCCTATTACTTAAGACGTTCCCACTACTTCCTTCCTGTAAATCTACGACTTTTCTACTTCCTTCCTGTATATCTACGACTTTTCTACTTCCTTCCTGTATATCTACGACTTTTCTACTTCTTTCCTGTATATCTACGACTTTTCTACTTCCTTCCTGTATATCTACTTTTCTACTTCCTTCCTGTATATCTACGACTTTTCTACTTCCTTCCTGTATATCTACGACTTTTCTACTTCCTTCCTGTATATCTACGGCTTTTCTACTTCCTTCCTGTATATCTACGACTTTTCTACTTCCTTCTTGTATATCTACGACTTTTCTACTTCCTTCCTGTATATCTACGACTTTTCTACTTCCTTCCTATATATCTACGGCTTTTCTACTGCTTATCCCATGTCTACTACGTTCCGGTCCGATCCTC
The DNA here is from genome assembly GCA_964019135.1 of Arenicola marina. NCBI lineage: Eukaryota > Metazoa > Annelida > Polychaeta > Arenicolidae > Arenicola > Arenicola marina. The sequence continues at coordinate 31,731,841 of OZ025248.1, forward strand.
TTGTAACAGGATTTAATTTCAGACACCAACAACTTTCATAGTCATAGTCATCGCTCATTGGTTATTGTGGCATGATGGGATGCTGGGTTTACCCTGATCACTTGCTCATACCATAGGTCGTCAACAGGGACCTCTATTCGAATTTATATTATCTGTAGTTATCATTATACAGGATACAATAAATAAAATAAATGACGATAGATAAAGACGTTGACCGCCACAGCCTCATCTGCCGCGTTTCTTCTTATTTTCCCCAATTTCTACTTATTTGCCGCGTTTCTACTTATTTGCCCCAATTTCTACTTATTTGCCGCATTTCTACTTATTTGCCGCGTTTCTGCTTATTTGCCCCAATTTCTACTTATTTGCCACGTTTCTACTTATTTGCCCCAATTTCTACTTATTTGCCGCATTTCTACTTATTTGCCGCGTTTCTGCTTATATGCCGCCTTTCCAATACATACAACATTTCTACCATTTGTTCAACCACCATTATTTTTTCTTCAACCACTTGCCACGTGTCTACAATTTGCCGCGTTTCTACCATTTGCCACGTGTCTACAATTTGCCGCGTTTCTACCACTTGCCACGTGTCTACAATTTGCCGCGTTCGCCCGGCAAAAAATACCGATGTTTTCGTGAAACTGCTACCGCGTTTCTACGCACTAGGCTCTCGCCCCCCCACCCCCCTCCTCGCTCGGGTACGTTACCAACTGGGCAGCCGCGAGTGGCCACCAGGTGGCGCGACACACGAGAGACGCCGGCGTTCTGTTGACATTTGGCGGTAACCTCGCCGCCAGATCTCCCGAGATCTCGTGCGCCGCGCCGTAATGCGTGACCTTCAACGTCTCGCCCGGGCGCCACGAGGGGGTCACGTGACCCCCCTCCAACCACATGTCACTCGTACATCTCGTCACGTGATGTTTGTCCCGAGGCCTCCGTTGGTCTCGCGTAAAACAATACGGACATTCCCTGTACCTTTACTCAGCCTGATCAGTGATGAGCGTCCTGATGGTGGTGTTTCAGCTTACAGTGGGCCGAAGGGGGAGGGGGAGGGGTTATTCTCCTCCCTATTTCAATTTCCTCTCCGTACGTTTTTTTCCTTTGTGTTTTTTTTTGGCCGTTAGTACTCTGTCACGAGTCTTCCCTCTCTTGTCCGGGTGTCTCTGTCCTGTCCCACCCCTGCTGGCTTAGCGCAGGAACCTGCTTCCGTCTTGGGGTCCGTTGATTTGTCATTTAGCGAAGCCCGTCCGCCCGTGCACCTTCCTCCATACCCAGCCCTGACCCCTGCCCCCTACCCTCGATCTACCCTTCATCAGACATTCGTTGTGTTTGTCCGTCTGGCGGCTACCTCTATAAGACGCACAGTGAATGGATGGTCCAGATGATATAGAACGGAAAAAGTACAGCTGTCATTGTGGAAAATATATCCCTTGCAACTTACCCCCTCTTTTGTCCACCTCTCCCACCCCTCTGGTGGGTCGTACCCCTATTATATCTGCCCCCCCTCCCCCCAACCACCACCTCCCAGTGGGCACTACGCCTCTTACGGTCTGTCCAACCGTCCAACTCTTCAACCATCCAACCCTCTAACCCTCCAACCCTCCAACCTTCAACCCTTCCAGTGGGCCCTACCCATCTTTCATCTGCCCCCCCCCCTCTCTTCCAGTTATCCCTACTATCACATCACATCACTGTCCACCCATCTCACGTCTATTTTTTCTTCAACTCGTTCTTCGGATCCCCCATATTCCCCCCTCTCCGTCCCCCGTCCCACTCCCACATTGCCTAGTTCTCTCCTTCATTTTCCTCCACGTTCCTTATGATCCCTCTGTTGTTTACCCTTTTACTCTTCTGCAATTTTCTATTCCAAGTTTCCACAAACACAAAGCTGCATGTTTATTATGGAAAAAAGAACAAAAAAAAACGTTTCCACAAACATGATGTTTTGATCTTGTACGTGTTTAAGATATGCTAACGCTTCTCTGTTAGTGTTAAACGGTCATACACGATAGCCATAACATAATTTGGGCTTTTTTTCCTTCGGCGCAGGAGAGGCTCCGCCATCCTGGCATCATGTCCTGTTACTTACTGCACACAGTCATGGCAGAGCTTTAATATTTGATCTCATCCTTCCCTCCGTGCTCTCCTCTATTCTGGTCTTCTCCCCGTTCTCTTCCCTTTCTCGCTTTTCTCTTCACGCTTTGCACCCAACGTTACTTCAATATCTTCCCGCCACTCGTCTTTTTGCGAACCACATCGTGACTCTCCTGGGGTTTATCCCCCCAACCCCTCCCTCCCCTCTCCCTCCACACAAGCACACACCGATTAACTACACCCGCCCCATCCCTTCTCCATCTCCGTACCCCCCCCCCCACCCTCCATGCTCCCTCGCGTCCCTTATCGTCACCAAGCCTCGCAGTCTGGTATTCCCGAGTGCCTCTATCTGGATCTACATTCAGGCCCCAAACCCTCTCAAATCACTTCGCAGAAGAAGAAGAAAAAAAAATCAAAATGTTATCCGCCGCAAATGTCAGACGCAGCTGGACTTGTACCACAAGGACCCGCTAGGTGGCGCATGTTTTGTCATTGTATGATGGCGCGCTTGTTACGTGACTTCAGATGCCGGCTGTTTAACTCCACTTCATCAGCTCCCTGCCTCCCCGCCCCTCACCCCCCACCACCCTGCCCCTGTCCATGTCCCTTTCCTGTCGCTTCCGACTTCACCCCCAACCCCTACACCCCCCTCCACCCCTCACCACCTCCATCCACCCCTCCGATATTGCGTTGTCTGAACTACCGCTCCTTGACGCGGTCCCCAGCAAGCCTCCCGGGGCGGCTTTCACCGGAAGCGGATGCAGTGGCCATGCGCACGCAACTACCGGACAGTGAAAAATATTATTATACTTTATGAACTATTAAATCATTGACTTCTGCGGCTCGCGAGGGGCCAAGTTTTCCACGCCTCTTTAGTTTGATGCGTCTTTATTCTGCCCCGCGGGCTACGCGTGCCACGTGATATAGTTGGACAGGTCCCCGGCCTTTCGCATGCGTGCTGCCCTCCGACTTATCCCCTCAGCCAATAAATAGCTGGCTGCTGGAAGGGAGGGAGGCGGAGGCGGAGGCGGAGACCGGTTCTCGACGTGATGAAGTGTCCTATCGTGTTCGGGGATGGCTCTCAATGAGCTAGGTGGCCTGGGGCCGAGAAGCGGCCAAATAACATGAAATAACCACCAGACTCCACCTAATCCCCCTTTTGTGGCTCGTGATAATCTCTTTAAGGCACTTTCGCCGGGTTGTTAGGCCGGTGTCTCGTGGAGAAGGGCCATTTGAAAGGCCCCGCGTTCCGCCTTTTCAACGAGATTCGGGGCTCAAGGTCACCTTGGTCGCCTTTGGTTAGGGGCGAGTCTCGTTGAAGACTCGCGTCGTCTCGCGGACGCGTGCTCACGTGGCTGGTCGTCCATTGTCTCCGGATCCACTTGCGTCTGCCGTTTTCGGTATTTAGACACGCGTCCGTGGCCGCTAGGCTTGCTCCCTGTGGATATTTACGGATTCGCGCTGCACCGTCGCGTAGCCTGCTCGGTACGGGAAGGCGGGCGGACGGGCAGGCATGGAACCAGTCTCTTCCAGGCGGGCGGACGGGCAGGCATTGAACCAGCCTCTTCCAGGCGGCGGCGCCATGTTAAAACCATGTGTCTGGTGTCCAAATCCCTCCGCCACAGTATACAGTCACGACGCCTCGAGGCAATAAGCAGCTTGGCTTTAGGCTTGAGCTGGTAGGTCGGGGAGGGGGGGGGGGAGGCGGTGACGGGTGACGGCGAGGGTGAAGAGGAAGGAGAGTGGGGTTCGTTAGGGAAGCACATCGTGACGTCACCAAGGCATGTGGTGCACTGTTACCGTGTTAACGGAGCGAGGAGTGGTGCAGCAAATGATATTGCCCTGTCTGTCGTCCCTGTATTCAAAACTTAATTATTTTCTTCCATTTATTAATTCTGGGAAGCCGGGAAGGCGGGAAACCTGGACCCTGGCGCGATGTTATGTGCGCGCCGAGACCTACATGATGGTCGGTATATAGGTGATGTAAAATCTCGCATATTCGAGACATCAATATAGAACGCTATGACCCATGTTGGTATATGTGGTGACGGCTTGGTGGAATATCTCTTGCCCTGCGTGATAAATTATATTAACCATTTAGTCGCTGGAGCTCGCCAGTCCTACCTGCCAAAGGTGTTAGATGTGGTGGTTAACTAGTATCAATATCGGCAGCCATATTTGAGAAATAATGATAAATATGCAAATTAACTCATTACGAGACGGGGGATGGAGAGGGGGGAATATGTGAATCAGACGTGAGATGGGTGGACAGTGACGTGATAGAAGTAGGGATAACTGGAAGAGAGGTGCAGGGGTGGGGGGGGGGGGGCAGATGAAAGATGGGTAGAGCCCACTGGAAGGGTTGAAGTTTGGAGGGTTGGAGGGTTAGAGGGTTGGACGGTTGAAGAGTTAGACGGTTGGACAGACCGTAATTAACAAATTAAATTAACTCTAAAGTAAAGCCGGTACTTGAAGCCTGATTGGCCGAACACCTATGTACACGAAATATAGTACTGTATCTACTGTATAGTACATCGAGACACGTGCTTCTAGATTCAATAGTTCAGAAACGATTAATGAAGAGTCGTCTTTCGAGTTTCTTGGCATGTTATGCGATAAAGCAGAAATAGTTGACAGGCCGTCGATGGCTGGTTCTGTGAGAAATCTGGCAAAAAAATGAAAAACATGTGCCACATGTCGCAAACTCAGTTGGCATCTGAAAGTTACAACAAAATAAACTACATATCAGTCGTCTTACGCTGCCGGATGCCAACCGTATCTTTGATATTACATCAACAGTCTTAACCCTTTTTTTGATATTACATCAACAGTCTTAACCATGTTTGTTATATTGATGGAGCCATACACGGATATCTGTCGGTACGGGCGATCCGTTGCATGTCTGATCGCGACCGCCAATGGGGAATGGGGTAAGGGGGCGGGAGGGGGGGGGGGGAGTAGGGGGTGTAGGGGGAGGGGTGACGTGAAAGGAATGCTGGCGTTATCGTGGACATCGCGAAAGCTGACAGGCTGTTGCTCATCCGCCTAAAAGCATTGTTTTCTCGCTAACGTGATTCATCGCCTCTTAGATTATCGGTGGCCACGTTTCAGAAGGGGCCTATAGCAACGGGGGTCTAGGCTTAAGGCGGCGTCTGCCACGTTTCAGAAGGGGCCTATAGCAACGGGGGTCTAGGCTTAAGGCGGCGTCTGCCACGTTTCAGAAGGGGCCTATAGCAACGGGGGTCTAGGCTTAAGGCGGCGTCTGCCATAGAGTTATCCACACTTATCTCTAAACACATTACGCAAAGAGCATATTATATTTTTCTTACTTCTGGCTTGGGGTTATTTTGTTTGAGTAATTTACATATCTCGAGTGGTTGGTATTGCTCCGAGACAAGACAAAAGTTCAACCTGTGATTGACGTGCAGGTCCTGCTGTAAGTCTCGGGTCTGCATTGCCGTCCATCTCGGCAGGGACGGTAGGGCTTTTGGCTTGGTTTTCGGTGTTTAGACCGCGATGGGAACCTGCCGCTCCAACGCGGCGATCTTACCTTTGTAACCAGCACTCGCTCGACGTCATGTGACCGACTCTAACAAACCGGGGAATCACCCCATAGGGGGAAACAATATCAAGAAAACTCATGAATGTTTCATGATTCTCTATCTACGCGGTCCATGCTCGGAGAATAAATGGACAAGGTACATGAACCTTGGAGCGAGATTTGGAAGGCAGACCGGAAGTGACGTCTCCGTGTTTGCCCTTCCGCCTTGCGGCAGGGTTTCCTACACCATGTGTGTCCTTCCTGCCGTACCTACCGTGGTTTGTCTGCCGTCGTCTTTGCTGTCCAAATGACGTCAGACCCCCCCCCCCCCCCCCACCCCTCCATCCGACCCGGTCCCTTCTTCTATTGCGTCCTCCTCACAACAGTGACCTGCCTCCATGTCACAAAATGTCGGTCACCTGCACCCTATAGGAACCATTCCACAAAGCCACCCCCCCCACCCCGCCCCGCCTCCGCCCAGCCCCTCCCCGACCCCCCGCCCGCCCGGCCCCGCCCCCACGCTGTTCACAAACACACACCTTAGTTTACCCTCTGGACGCAACTTTTTTGTTTTTATTGACCTAGCACAGGCAGTAGACTGAGGTAACTAGTTGACCCCGCGAAGGGCCATGTGTGTGTTTTGTGCCTGGGGTGTGTATGGAACTAATTACAAGATCAAACCGGGGAGGGGGGGGGGCAGCGCAGGGGGTCCTTGGGCACTGTACCGCATAGGACAACCCAAACCCAGCGAGCAGCTTTGACAGCAGACGTGGTATAGGCGACAGCCAGGTCTGCTACCGTTCTGACGGCGAGATCACGTGATTCCATAGACGGCGGATACATAGTATATGAAGTCACGTGACTCCGCAGAGACGGCGGATGCACTGTATATGTTGTCACGGGATCGATATCCTCCTACTACCCGGACGCCATGCCTGCCATTGGCGCGCATGCGCGTCCCTCGCAGACGGACGTCGTAAACTCCAGACAAAAATATTGTTGGATAGATTAACTGTAATACCTTTTAGTCTGTAATACCAAAGATATTGGTATCTTTGGTAATACCTGTTAGGTTGCATTTTAGTCGGTAATACCTTTTAGGATATTATAATAATGCCTGTAATACCCTTTTAGAATATATGACTTGTAATACCATTTAGGATATATTACCTGTAATGTCTTTTATGATATGTCGCCTATAGTACCGTTTAAGGATACCTGTTTTACCCTTTTTAACATAATATCTGTAATATCTTTTAGGATATATTACTTTTAATATCTGTGCAGTCTACATTTAGACTATTTACCTTTAATAGCCTGTTTGATATATTACCTGTAATACCCTATTTGATATATTACCTGAAATACCCATAAGATATATCAACTGTATTACGTTTTACGATATACAGTACCTGTAATGCCCTTGAGGAGTATCACCTCTATTACATTTTACGATAAATTACCTTTATTACCAGTTGCAAGGCATTACCCGTATTAGCCTCCACTATATATATATTACCTGTATTCGGGACGCAAATCACGCCTTTCGCTCCGGGGTCCAGTCAGTCCGAGTTTTTGCTTCTTGACTGTATGTGTGATTCGCCCCGTAACGGTGGGTGTATCTGGGTGTGTCTGGGATTGGTTTGTTGTCTCGTGTCCCCGCAAGTCGTTGCTTTATGAAGGCCCCCGCGCCAGGCGGAGGATGACGTACGGCGCCTGCGGGCCGCTTTACGGCAGTCGTAAAGCCCGGCTTTATGCCTCGTCACCATTCCGGCAATAATTGAGTCGCAGCCATGTTACGGTACGGGCAGTGAGATTGGGGACTGGGCGGGGGGGAAGAGTGCATGGAGACTGTTGGGGGATGGGTGGGGTGGGGGGTCACAGACCGGGAGGGGGGAAGAAAGGGGAGGGCAAGGACCTGGGCGAGGAATTGGGGTTTTACGGAGGACAGATGGCGTAGAGAGAGCCGTCCGGATTTTCGGGACTGCCGGCGCAATGGCTTGTGGGAGTCGTTTGAAGGCTTGATATACACCGCCGGTTAATCCGCCAGGGGGTGCTGCTGCTGCCTTGCTGGTCATTTTATAGCGACGCAACACCTGGGCGCTTCCCACCATCGCGACTAGCCCTGTTGCATGCCTCTCCCTGGCTTATCCGCTCTGGGGAGCCGGCCGGAGGGCCATGAAGCCAGTGTCGGTTGCGATTGTTGATTTAAAAATCAGCGCCCTTCGGCCGTCGATTGCAGAAAGTACAGAAACAAACGGTCCTTATCAATTTGTCAAGTTGTTCTTCATACCTTTATAGTTCCAAGGGCAATGAGATTGAAAACAAACAAAATCTGCCACTTTTTGTACTGGTGAAAGTTTTCAACAACAATTTTCAACAACTCTCCCCGCCGCCGTGTCGCTGTTACGTCACAGTTCTCGACGATCTCCCGGCAGAGGGCGTTACGCTTACGCCATAGTCCTAGGAAAAATTGTGATGCGAGGAACGAGCTCCGTCTGCCGGGAGATCGACGAGAACTGTGACGTAACAGCGACATGGCGGCGGGGAGAGTTGTTGAAAATTGTTGTTGAAAACTTTCACCAGTACAAAACGATGATATATTTTACACTTTTGCGACAATTCGCTGATGTATGATCGCTGAAACAATGATGCTTATATCATATTAAAGTTCCCAGTATAACACATGGTTTCTGTGAGTGAAGGAGGAGGGGCACTGAAGCGATACCAGTCGCTGTGACACTAGCTTCCTGGGGCCGTATTCCTAAACGAAACTTGGGCTACGCAAATCTAAATAGCGCTGAGCTCAACACTTGTCGAGCGATTATCGGATACAAAATAGGAAAGTATTCACCCAAGAGGTGGATTTTCTGAATTAAGAAAGGGTCAAAATAGAAAAGTATTCACTCAAGTGGTGGATTTTCTGAATTAGGAAAGAGATAAAAGTTTATGGAATATGATTTCTTGATCGTGAGCTCCACCACAACGAACTGGCTAAGACGAACAAGCTACGTGGGGTTTATGATACTGTCTTTAGTTTTCTTCGGTTTACGGATGATAACAATTATGTTGTCTGAGAAATGTTGCCCTCTCCCCCCCCCCCCCCCCCGGGCGTCGTTTTTGGTGGAACAATTCTAATCGGAGGATTAGTTCTTGCGGGTCTCGCCGGTTTGCATGTTTACATTTGGTTGTAATATCATCTGTGATGCGAAAAAAACCTTCGTTCAAAATCTCGAACGGTTCGCCTGCCTCGCTGCGAGCGGTCGTCTGAAGTCGTCCCCGCGAGCGGTCGTGGTGCGGAACTCGCGTTGGTGGGAAACATGAAATCTGTACTCCACAAAAGCTCATTGTATTTCGCTTGCGTGACTTGAGGCTATTCACTGTATGGTTAAACAATCCATCGTTCATAGCCACGTTGGTTGGGGGAAGAGATTTTTTGTCATACTAGTACATGTATATTGATACCTCCGAAAGTAATGGTACGTCGGTACATGAAGGAGATAGGGCCACACGGTAGGGGTCATAATGAGAGGTGAGCTGGCACCGTGTATAGTGAGGACTATAGACATCATTGTGGATTTATCGGATGGATTGGGGGATAGATTGGTGTTTTAGGCCATCTATGTGCACAGACGCGCTAAACAAGATTAATGAAGCTTTGTGACGAGAAGATGACAGGAAGCAGCGTGGTCAGACAGACGCAGGCGGGGCTCGAACCCACAACTGGTTTGGTCTGTAACCCAGTACGCCACTTCTTCGACCACGGCCACGCCCCCCCCCCCCCTCTTCCCCAACGACCACCTTCTGGGTTTATCGGGATGTATATGAGGAAGGTAGACCTACTGTGGCCTGTTGGGTTAGGTTGTTGCTGCGGCAAACCTGTGGCTGTGGGCAAGGGACATTTTATGCTACTGGCATCGTGACCAACTCAATCAGACGGCTGGGATTGGATCTTTGCCCTCTTGGAAACAACCAGTAAATGTAATAGCTGACCGCGGCGTGGCATTTGGTATTTCTTTGTCGCCACGCAATGGCCAATGGCTAAGGTCCGGTGGTCATTGCAAAAGGTCCGGTGGTCAGAACCAAAGGTCCGGTGATCCAAACCAAAGGTCCGGTAGTCAGACCGAAAGGTTCTGTGGTCAAAACCAAAGGTCCGGTGGTGAGACCGAAAGGTTCTGTGGTCAGAACCAAATGTCAGGTGGTCAGAACCAAAAGTCTGGTGATCAGAACTAAAGCTCCGGTGGTCAGAGCCAAAGGTCCGGTGATCAGAAGCAACGGTCCGGTGGTCAGACCGAGAGGTCCTGTCGGCAGAAGCAAAGGTCCGGTGATCAAAACCAAAGTCAGAACCAAATGTCCGGTGATCAAAACCAAAGGTCCGGTGATCAGACCGAAAGGTCCTGTGGTCAGAGTCAAAGGTCCGGTGATCAGAAGCAAAGGTCCGGTGGTCAGACCGAAAGGTCCTGTGGTCAAAATCAAAGGTCCGGTGGTCAGAACCAAATTTCTGTGGTCAGAACCATAGGTCCGGTGGTCAGAACCATAGGTCCGGTGGTCAGAACCAAAGGTCCGGTGCGACCCATCGAGTCAAAACAATCCATCCATGAGTTGATGTCGCGCCCATATAAACTATAAACACCGCCACCGAGCGGTCAGTAGACGGAAACACTCCCACCCCGCCCCCTGCCCCTCCCCACTCTCCCGCGTCTCTGACCGGCAGAAGTGATGCATTGTGGGGGTCGGCCAGCCCATTGGTGGCGTTTGATGGCTGCCCCTTAAAGAGGTTGGCGCCTGACCCGGGAGGCGGTATAGATGTCTGTCTCTGGTGTTATTGCCCCCTCACTCCGTCGCCCCCTCACCTCCGAGACCCACCCCTCCCTCCCTCGCCCCTCACCTCCGAGGCCCACCCCTCCGAGCCCCACCCCTCCGAGCCCCACCTCTCACTCCCTTCCCCCTCACTTCCGAGCCCCACCCCTCACTCCCTCCCCCCTCACGTCCAAGCCCCACCCCTCCGAGCCCCACCCCTCACTCCCTCCCCCCCCCCTCCCCTTCGAGCGCCACCCCTCACGTTGGCTGCGATAATTGCCCTGTGGTTGGTTATTCCCCGTGGGTCGGGGAGCTTAAACTTGGGCGAGAAGGGAAGAGGGAACCCTTGTGAGACTGAGATGGTGACGGGTCGTGGTCCGGGGACTCGGCGGGGCGGTTAGGCAGGTGGCCAACAGGAGGGCAGTATGTACGTATCATAAAGGGCAGATCTGGTGGGGCTTGGGGAGGAGAGGTGGGGGAGTGGGGTGGGGGGGAGAAGGTGGGAACGACAGGGGTGGGGGGTGGAGAAGAAGGTCGCTGAGTGGGTGTCTACTTTAGACGGGGGAATGAGGACGAATTTAACAACGTAGCAGTGCATCAATGATGCAACAAGGGGAAATGATGGGTTGAGGCCATACAGTGTGTGGAAACTGCGTGCCTTATGGACAATAAACCTGGTGTGCGTGGGGGGGTGGGGGGGGGGGGCAGGTGTCGTGCCGCATGACTGGTCGCCCTGCCCCGGGGGCCGGGGAGTGCGTCCGCCGGCAAAACGCATGGGTCGCAGGTGTAACGTGATTCCGGGACCTGTCGCTACACATTAGAATGGGTGTCCCAGGGCCTATAGGTCAGAGCCAAGCGCGCCCCCCCGGTCCCCGCCCCCCAGCCCCCGGTCCCCGCCCCCCAGCCCCCGGTCCCCGCCCCCCAGCCCCCGGTCCCCGGCCCCCGGTCCCCGGCCCCCTGTGTCCCCATAACATATGTCCCCATACCCTGTGTTCCCGTACCATGTATCCCCATATCCTGTCCCCATACCCTGTGCGCCCATACCCTGTATCCCCATGCCCTATGTCCCCATACCTTATGTCTCATACCCTGTGTCCCCATACGCTCTATTCCCATACCATGTATCTCCATACCCTATGTCCCCATACCCTGTGTCCCCATACCCTGTATCCCCATACCCTGTGTCCCCATACCCTGTATCCCCATACCCTGTGTCCCCATACGCTCTATTCCCATACCATGTATCCCCATACCCTGTGTCCCCATACCCTGTATCCCCATACCCTGTGTCCCCATACCCTGTATCCCCTAATCCTCTCCCCATATCCTGTCCCCATACCCCGTGTCCCCATACCCTGTGTCCCCATCCCATACCCTGTGTCCCCATACCCTGTGTCCCATACCCTGTATCCCCATACCCTGTATCCCCATACCCTGTGCCCCCATACCCTGTGTCCCATACCCTGTAACCCCATACCCTGTATCCCCATACCTGTGTCCCCATACCTTATGTTCCCGTACCGTATTTTCCCATACCCTGTGTCCCCATACGCTCTGATCCCATACCCTGTGTCCCCATGCCCTGTGTCCCCATACCTTTGTGTCTCATACCCTGTGTCTCCATACCCTGTATCCCCATACCCTGTGTCCCCATACCTTATGTCCCCATACCGTATTTCCCCATACCCTGTGTCCCCATACGCTCTGATACCAAACCATGTATCCCCATACTCTGTGTCCCCATACCCTGTATCCCCATACCCTGTGTCCCCATACCCTGTGTCCCCATACCCTGTATCCCCATACCCTGTATCCCCATACCCTGTATCCCCATACCCTGTGTCCCCATGCGCTGTGTTCCTGGTCCCCATACCTATGTCCCCATACCCTGTCCCCATACTCTGTGTCCCCATAACCTGTATCCCCATATGCTGTGTTCCTATACCCTATGCACCATCCCGCTAATGCACTTTACCCGGTGACATGGTGTCCCCGAGTCCTTGGGAGATGGCTTTATTGGCCAATGAAGGGGCAGGAAAGGCTAATTACTTGTCAAGAGGCAGGGAGAAGCAGTCGGGGTGGTGGGGGCGAGGGTCGTGGAGGGGTAAGAGACGTCCAGAGAGGGTGCCAGCAACACGTGGAATACCCACGCACCTCCGGGGGGTGACCGGGAACCCTGTTTATGGTCACCCTTGCCCCACCACCGCCACCCCCCCCCCCTGTCCCTCCTACCCGCCCCGACCCTCTCTCTCCTGGCTTTATGTTCATTCCTTTTGGATAAGGATTTAATGGCACGCCGTTGGAGACAGAATTACCCTTTGCGGTGACCTCTGTTTGATGTAGGCGTTTCGGCGGGGGGACCGGGTTTTTTTGATCGCGGTCGGGTTGCGCCGTCTCACCGGAGTTGTTGCTGTTGGTACATCCGCGCGCGTGTCATTTCCTGTGTGTGCGCATGCGCTGTTGATATTACCCCTTTGTCGGGTCAAGGCAGTAATCTGTATCGCCATGAAGTCCCGACCTCGTGAGAGTATAAAGCCGATGACGGGCGGGGAGCAGTTAGTATAGAGACCTCCCCGATGTCCTCTCAATGAGGTGCTTTGGCATTATGCACGGGATGCGATAGGGTTTCATTACTCGCCGCGGGAGGGAGCCGCTGTTGACGGCGTCTTGTTGCCATGGACCCACATCGGCCATCGCCGCCGTGATACGCGGCGGCAGTTTTGTGCCCTGTTTGATGGGCGGAGGAAGTGGACAGAGCTTATTACGGCGTGACATGGAGCCCCAACGCCCTGTGGTAGTCTGTATGACAGTCTTCGGGGTTAACTTCCGTCTATAACCCCGCAATAGAATGGGACCCCCCTCGACGTGATGGGGTTAATAAGTTCACCGTTGTGAGAGCTTCTAAATTTGGCATACTCCGGTCTCTGTTTCGTAGAAGTTGTTTTTCTCTCTCAAAGGAAAAGGTTTTTGTTTTTACCTAGTTGTTTCTGGACGTGTTTACGCCATTTCGTAATTACTGTGATTAATTGTGGGTGTGTTTATCATTGTCGCTAACTTTAACGGATGAAAAACTGGTTGCAAGATAATACATTGTCTCGTGTGGTGGACAGGGGTGACCTGGTGAGGTGATGACGTCGGAGTGGACAGGGGTGACCTGGTGAGGTGATGCCGTCAGAATGGACAGGGGTGACCTGGTGAGGTGATGACGTCGGAGTGGACAAGGGTGACCTGGGGAGGTGATGACATCAGAGTGGACAGGGGTGACCTGTTGAGGTGATGACGTCAGAGTGAATATGGGTGACCTGGTGAGGTGATGACGTCAGAGTGGACAGGGGTGACCTGGTGAGGTGATGATGTCAGAGTGGAACAGGGGTGACCTGGTGAGGTGATGACGTCAGAGTGAACAGGGGTGGCCTGGTTAGGTGATGACGTCAGAGTGGACAGGGGTCCTGGTGAGGCGATGACGTCAGAGTGGGCAGAGGTGGCCTGGTGAGGTGACGACGTCAGAGTGGACAGGGGTGACCTGGTGAGGTGATGACGTCAGAATGGACAGGGGTGACCTGTTGAGGTGATGACGTCAGAGTGGACAGGGGTGACCTGGTGAAGTGATGACGTCAGAGTTGACAGGGGTGACCTGGTGAAGTGATGACGTCAGAGTTGACAGGGGTGACCTGGTGAGGTGATGACGTCAGAGTGAACATGGGTGACCTGGTGAGGTGATGATGTCAGAGTGGACAGGGGTGACTTGGTGAGGTGATGATGTCAGAGTGGGACGGGGGTGACCTGGTGAGGTGATGACGTCAAAGTGAACAGGGGTGGCCTGGTGAGATGATGACGTCACAGTGGACAGGGGTGACCTGGTGAAGTGATGACGTCAGAGTGGACAGGGGTGACCTGGTGAGGTGATGACGTCAGAGTGGACAGGGGTGACCTGGTGAGTGATGACGTCAGAGTGGACAGGGGTGGCCTGGGTGAGGTGATGACGTCAGAGTGAAAAAATGGGATGAGCTGATAAGGTGATGACGTCAGAAAAGATAATGTAACGCCCTGTAAATTCCAGCAAAGGACATATAGACTTTTTGAGGGGCCTTACACCGTGATAAAATACACGTTCGGTGACTGAAGAAGATATAAACCATGATACACTACACGTTAGGCGACTGACTGAGATATAAATCATGATACACTACATGTTAGGCGACTGACTGAGATATAAACCATGATACACTACATGTTAGACGACTGACTGAGATATAAACCATGATACACTACATGTTAGACGACTGACTGAGATATAAACCATGATGCGACTGAAGGAGATATAGACGATGATTCACTACACATAGACACCATGATACACTACATGTTAGACTATTAGGGGAGATCTAAACCATGATACACTACACGTTAGGCGACTAAAGGAGATATATACCATGATACACTACAGGTTAGGTGACTGAAGGAGATATAAACCATGATACACTACATGTTAGCTGACGAAGGAGATATACACCATGATACACTACACGTTAGGTGACTGAAGGAGATATTGTCACAATATTCCATTTTAGTTTTGCAAGAACGGCTGCCCATAGGTTGAGCGAAACCTAGATCACGATACACTACACGTTAGGTGACTGAAGGAGATATAAACCATGACTACATGTTAGGGGACTGAAGGATATAAACCACGATACACTACATGTTGGGCGACTGACTGAGATATAAACCATGATACACTACACTTTGGATGACTGAAAGAGACAAAACATGATACACTACAGGCTAGATGACTGAATGAGATATACACCATGATACATTGAACCCGGATCTGATTTGCACAAAATGGTCAACATACAAGACAGGGGCCGGCGCGACAGCTCAGTGGGCTAGAGCGCTCGCATTGAGTGCTCTGGCCACCTGAGAGCCTAACGGTACGTGGGTCGGTGTTCGAGCCCTGCTGTGGCCATGTCTGTGTGGTCACAGGATAAAGATCCCAGGTCTTTCTTCGTAAAGAGTAGGGGGTTACCCCCGGGGATATGGCTCCACTCTCCCTTCCTTCTCCCATTGGCGCGATATGATCAAAAGTGGTTAAAGCGTCCTGAATAACCAACCAATCAACATACAAGACGGGTATGTACATGATGACGGTATATCATTTGTAACCAAATCCGCGACAGGTTTCCCCGGGCTCACGGTGTACTGTTGATGCCTGCACCGCCATAGGCCATGGTACAGGTGAAGGACAAGGAGAGCCAGGACTCCAGTACATATCGCGGCGGAACAGAGGTGCTTATTTCACTCATTTACCGCTGGAAGGTTTGGCTGCGTAGCCATGGAGACCTCCGCCAACAGCGACCCTGAACGGTATGGGTGAATAGAGCACGAGTTCCTTTCATTACCCACTGAATGTCGCACTTGATGCAGGCGACTATTAAAATATTAATAGCCAAGTGAAATCAACAAGTGCGTTGTGAATCGCTACCCTTTGACGGTTTGTAATTACTACTGTACTTGGCGTTAGACCGCTGTGTGTTGTTGGGGATAGAGCTGGGAGGGGTGGGGGGGGGGGGTAAGGTGGGGGTGGGGGGTAGGGGGCGGGGGGGGGATGGGCTAGGGTGCAGTGTCTGCAGCGTCAGTTAAGCGCTGCCGCCGTCAACAGGTATGCTGACGGACAACGAATGCAAGTACGGCATTCAGAGCTCCTGAATTACTCCTCTATATACAGGTTGCCGCCAACGTGTCCCATTAACATGGCGACTGATCCTGTCACGCTGTGGCTGGCTGTACATGGTGTCAAATATGGTTCGGGGCGTGCAGCCTTTGTGAACTGCGGGCATATGTCACTGCAATGGTCAATGGAGTACAATTACAAAGTAATAAAATAATACCAATTCATGATTGACCTTAAAACTTGCCGACAGACATGGTATGAACCTTGTGGCGCCCCCTTTTCTATTTACCTGGTTTTTGTGAATGCGCTTTTGATGTTGTTATTAGAGCCTGTCACGATGACGTCACTAATGGGCTCGCGTGTCGCCATAGAGTTCGTGGCGTTCCCACGCAGCGCTCGTAGCGGCCGTGGCCATAACTGCGCCACGACTACATGACTGTATTTGGAGGCCTTCGCAACTTTATGCAGCACCTTTCGATGCCTGGATTAGCTCTCTGAAGCCGAGCCAGGCCGGAAGTGACGACAGACGCTGGGGAGAGCGATCGAAAACTGTGTCAACACGCCGAGAGTGACACTCGGGGCGTGACCTTCAACATGACCTTGCCGGCTTGTGACTGATGGGCGGCATTCCGGCACCGACGGTTTGCTTTCCTCTCCGGCGCTACCTCTATCAAACAATAACCGGAGAATGTTCATTGCGCGCCCATCTAAATCAGGCGTTGATTGTGATGAGTGGAGTTTTGTAGTGGCCCTCCAACAGCCATCAGGGGGGTGGGGGGTGGGGGGGGTGACCTTGTAATGGAGGGCCCCGTGCGATGCGCGAGTTGTTTGCTAGGCTTTCAAGGCAGCCCCCCGCCACCCCTCCAAGTCCTCGGCCGCTTGGCGCACTCACGCACGCTGATTCTCGTTTATTCTCGTTTATTCTCGTTCCCGGTCGCCGTTAGTGGTTATGGCCTCTTCCCGCGTCGCGTTCCCGTCACCCTGCCGCCGGCCCTCCTCCTCCGACCCCCGCCGCCTCCAACCCCCGCCGCCTCCCCCTCCCCCCACTCTCCTCCAAATCGAAGCCCCTTCTTCCCAACCCACGTACACTATTCACGTGACAACGGCTGCCCGTGTTGTGTTCTGGGTGTGTTGTCATGCTATCAGGTCAGCTATCAGGTCAGCTATCAGGTCAGGTGTTTGTCCAGGGAAGAGTGATGGGAGGGAGAGGGTAAAAAAAGTCAGGTGGGGGACCCCTGGGGGTAGTACGTGGGGGTAGGGGCCGGTGGTGAGAGTTACTGCTTGGGGTGAAGGGTAGTGCGGGACGGGGGTGAGGTGAGGGGTAGTGCGGGACGGGGGTGAGGTGAGGGGTAGTGCGGGACGGGGGAGGAGTGAGGGGTAGTGCGGGACGGGGGTGGGGTGAGGGGTAGTGCGGGACGGGGGTGGGGTGAGGGGTAGTGCTGGACGGGGGTGGGGTGAGGGGTAGTGCGGGATGGGGTGGGGTGAGGGGTAGTGCGGGCTGGGGGTGGGGTGAGGGGTAGTGCGGGACGGGGGTGGGGTGAGGGGTAGTGCGGGACGAGGGTGGGGTGAGGGGTAGTGCGGGACGGGGGTGGGGTGAGGGGTAGTGCGGGACGGGGGTGGGGTGAGGGGTAGTGCGGGACGGGGGTGAGGTGAGAGGTAGTGGGGTGAGGGGTAGTGCGGGACGGGGGTGGGGTGAGGGGTAGTGCGGGACGAGGGTGGGGTGAGGGGTAGTGCTGGACGGGGTGGGGTGAGAGGTAGTGCGGGACGGGGGTGGGGTAAGGGGTAGTGCGGGACGGGGGTGGGGTGAGGGGTAGTGCGGGACTGGGGTGGGGTGAGGGGTAGTGCGGGACGGGGGTGGGGTGAGGGGTAGTGCGGGACGGGGGTGGGGTAAGGGGTAGTGCGGGATGGGGGTGGGGTGAGGGGTAGTGCGGGACGGGGGTGGGGTGAGGGGTAGTGCGGGACTGGGGTGGAGTGAGGGGGGTGAAGTGATCCCTGGGGAGGCGGCGATTGGCAAGATGTCTCGTCTCCCTGACACACTGTGCCACACTGTTATTTAGCCAGATCAGGCCGCTTTATATTACTTTAATAAGTCCCATTCCGCCTTCTCCCTCTCTTCCCCTACCTCCCTCCCTCCCCCCATCCTTCCCTCTCCCCCCTTCCCCCTCCTCTCCTCCCCCTCCTCCCTCCTCCTCACTTACGGCTCTTTCCGGCCAATTGATTTGCCGCCGGGATTAGCTGTCCGATGAGCTGGGAGGGGAGTCGTTATCCTAAGTGAGCTGGAGGGAGCAGGGTGGGGTCATCATCCCATGGGAGCAGGGGGGAGGGGTGCGGGTCATCATCCCATGGGAGCAGGGGCGGGGGCGTTCATCTTCCCATGGGAGCTGGGGGTAGGGGGGTGAGGGAGGGGGAGTCATCTTCCCATGTGACCTGCCAGAGGTCCCTGATGGATGCCTCGGCGGCCTGCCGCCAGAAGGGCGTGACCTCCGCAGCCAGCGATGGCGGTTTTCCCGCCAATGTTAGCGTCGGATTCCACCATTGTTTGCATCCGTCTCGTACACGTGTCGTCTTTTTTCAACGTCAGTATTTTAATTCGGACTTGTCTGGATTGATTCTGCGCATTTGGACCCTTCGGGCGGATCGTTTCTTTCCCGCGCTCAGCTCAGTTTCCCGTCCCTGTGTTATTATAATCGTTTCGACTCTTGCGTCATCTGCCCTCTTTGGGTTTTTTTGCCCTTCCCTTTGTTTGGGTGTGTGGGGGGGATTGGGCCGGTGCGCATGCGTAATGTGGCGGTGTGACATGGCGGTGTGAAGTGGCTCCCCTGGCGGGATTTCCCGGTGACATGAACCATCAGTCATGTGGAGCTGAGAGATGCGCAAGTGGCTCCACGGGATTGGGGTCCTCCTCCCCAAGTGTTGATACGCATGGTTCGACTTGCCCATGAATAACCCTCCCCTCGAGAACCCGGATCTGAATAGCTCACTTTTTACTCACATCCATCCCCTCCCGTTTTCCCCGGATAACTTTAAAACAATTTTTTAATATTATTATTTATTGTTTTTTTTTAAAATCCTTTGATGCCTTGTCATATACATTTTTCTCGGTGATTCGTCCATTATTTTTTAATAAGAAAACTATTTTGGTTCGTTGTAACTTGTATTGTTTTGCCCTTGAATGGATGGGGCCGTGGCGTGCCTTTACACCGGATGTGGCTGCTGGCGGCGTCACTGATGTCGTTACGGCCCGAGACCGACCCATCGCTCACTGTGTGATCCCATCAGCTCGGTCATGTGACAGCCGCCACCCAGCCATACAGATATATATAATGTACATAGCCTCGTGGCGCTCAGCCAACCCCCTAAATGGTTTGCCCCCCCCCCCCCGCTTTTTTACCTGAGATAACGTTGCACTGTCTTTGTATTATTGATAGTTACTTAGGGCATGGATTCACACTGTCTCTATATAATGTATGGGCACTTGAGGGGATGGATTCCTTTCTATGAAGGATCTCCACTAGTTTGCCCCCACCACATGTGACTCTCACATAATTGGAGAAGTTGGGGATTCTTTTTTTTCCGACGCCATATCCTATCCTGGTTGTGGATTTTGTGCCGGAAATAAATCATTAAAGGCGTGTCGAGTTCCTGGGGAAAGGCTGTTAACCCCAGGTCGTTTTTGCTTCATTTCATGTTTTATTGGATCCCCTAAGGATAAAAGATGGTTGAGTTTCCTTGTTTATCAGCAAGTGCGGTTGATTCCGTAAAGGACCCTTGCTTGGTTTGGTTTTCATGTGTGATAGATCTCTTCCATTTCAAGCGTATTGGAACTGCGCGATTTATCCCATCAAGGCTTGGCTGTATTTCTGATCGTTGCGTAAATTGCGAGAGATAGTTTTGCTTTGGCATGAGCCATCCTTTTATCACATTACAAATATTGGACGTTGTAAAACTGTAATCCTCTTAAGTTACGATGAATAATGTTGGTGTTTGTTTCTTCGCATGAACCATTCTTTTATTCCATTACGAACAATGGAGGTTATAATGCTGTTAGGTTAAGATGAATAATGTTCGTGTTTGTTTCTTCACATGAATCATCCTTTTATCCCATGACGAACAATGCAGGTTATAATGCTGTTAACTTACGGTGAATAATGTTGGTGTTACTTTGCTTGTGTGTTTGTAGGAGCCGTCGCTGTTCGCCGTGGCCAAGCTGCTAGAGACCGGACTGGTCAACATGGCGCGAGTAGAGGTCCTCTGGAGACCGGTCACCGCCCATCTGTTAGAGGTCAGTACCAACGACCACGTGGCTTAAACAAAATGGCGCCCGGTGCCATCGTCCGCTCGCGGTCTAATGGACTAGATCAGCGCACAACACATCGCATTGACTGCTAAAAAATGCCTTTTCCTACAAGAAAAAAACCTGGCGTTTTCTTCTCCGTTAGTCATGGTGAAACAAGATACGTAATTGAACGTATTGGCAAGAGACGTGGCCGAAACTAGACACAAATTGAAGGCATTGGCAAGGGTCTTGGTAGTATGCGCCTGGCTCTGGCTGCGTGGCGTCGAGTTTTGTGACGCTGGATCCTGGCGCTAGTCTCTCGGGTCAGAGCTATGGGAGTATGTCTGGTTGTCCCCTGCACCAGACATCCACATCAATCTCCTTAGGCCTGCTGGGACACTCCCCTTTATCAAGTTTCCTGACTGAAAGCCATTCAACCGCTAAAGATGAAAGGAAAAAAACCCTTCCTGGCCAGCCAACGGTCTGAGTTTGCTTCAGTTTAAGTTACTAAAGGAGGGAACATGGGGGTAATTTTCTTATGGTGGCTTCGGGGGGTTGTGTTTGTTTCTTGGATTAACTAGTGACGAGTTGGGTACGGGTTGAACTAAGAACGAACGGCAGTGGTGTTGTATCAGGTACGACATTGACGGGGCGGCGTTGACGGGGACAATACCGTTGACAGGTATAGGTACGATTTGGTCAAAGAGCGAATGGCTATGGTGCGGGCAGAATTGGCGGAATAAGTGTTGACGGAGTTGGGTACGAGTTGGACATAGAGCGGATGTGGATAATACGGCCTGAACGGCAGGGGGAGTGACATCATTACGGCAAGCTTACTGCCGACCGTGCTGGACACGACTGGGGCAGAGACCGAATGGCGTGGGCAGCAGGGGCAACAGTTGGGTACGGGTTGGACATAGAGCGGATGTGGATAATACGGCCTGAACGGCAGTGGGAGTGACATCATTACGGCAAGCTTACTGCCGACCGTGCTGGACACGACTGGGGCAGAGACCGAATGGCGTGGGCAGCAGGGGCAACAGTTGGGTACGGGTTGGACATAGAGCGGATGTGGATAATACGGCCTGAACGGCAGGGGGAGTGACATCATTGCGGCAAGCTTACTGCCGACCGTGCTGGACACGACTGGGGCAGAGACCGAATGGCGTGGGCAGCAGGGGCAACAGTTGGGTACGAGTTGGACATAGAGCGGATGTGGATAATACGGCCTGAACGGCAGGGGGAGTGACATCATTACGGCAAGCTTACTGCCGACCGTGCTGGACACGACTGGGGCAGAGACCGAATGGCGTGGGCAGCAGGGGCAACAGTTGGGTACGAGTTGGACATAGAGCGGATGTGGATAATACGGCCTGAACGGCAGGGGGAGTGACATCATTACGGCAAGCTTACTGCCGACCGTGCTGGACACGACTGGGGCAGAGACCGAATGGCGTGGGCAGCAGGGGCAACAGTTGGGTACGAGTTGGACATAGAGCGGATGTGGATAATACGGCCTGAACGGCAGGGGGAGTGACATCATTACGGCAAGCTTACTGCCGACCGTGCTGGACACGACTGGGGCAGAGACCGAATGGCGTGGGCAGCAGGGGCAACAGTTGGGTACGGGTTGGACATAGAGCGGATGTGGATAATACGGCCTGAACGGCAGGGGGAGTGACATCATTGCGGCAAGCTTACTGCCGACCGTGCTGGACACGACTGGGGCAGAGACCGAATGGCGTGGGCAGCAGGGGCAACAGTTGGGTACGGGTTGGACATAGAGCGGATGTGGATAATACGGCCTGAACGGCGGGGGGAGTGACATCATTACGGCAAGCTTACTGCCGACCGTGCTGGACACGACTGGGGCAGAGACCGAATGGCGTGGGCAGCAGGGGCAACAGTTGGGTACGAGTTGGACATAGAGCGGATGTGGATAATACGGCCTGAACGGC
Source organism: Arenicola marina (assembly GCA_964019135.1). Taxonomy (NCBI): domain Eukaryota; kingdom Metazoa; phylum Annelida; class Polychaeta; family Arenicolidae; genus Arenicola; species Arenicola marina. The sequence continues at coordinate 31,754,187 of OZ025248.1, forward strand.
AGGGGGAGTGACATCATTGCGGCAAGCTTACTGCCGACCGTGCTGGACACGACTGGGGCAGAGACCGAATGGCGTGGGCAGCAGGGGCAACAGTTGGGTACGGGTTGGACATAGAGCGGATGTGGATAATACGGCCTGAACGGCAGGGGGAGTGACATCATTACGGCAAGCTTACTGCCGACCGTGCTGGACACGACTGGGGCAGAGACCGAATGGCGTGGGCAGCAGGGGCAACAGTTGGGTACGAGTTGGACATAGAGCGGATGTGGATAATACGGCCTGAACGGCAGGGGGAGTGACATCATTACGGCAAGCTTACTGCCGACCGTGCTGGACACGACTGGGGCAGAGACCGAATGGCGTGGGCAGCAGGGGCAACAGTTGGGTACGGGTTGGACATAGAGCGGATGTGGATAATACGGCCTGAACGGCAGTGGGAGTGACATCATTACGGCAAGCTTACTGCCGACCGTGCTGGACACGACTGGGGCAGAGACCGAATGGCGTGGGCAGCAGGGGCAACAGTTGGGTACGGGTTGGACATAGAGCGGATGTGGATAATACGGCCTGAACGGCAGGGGGAGTGACATCATTACGGCAAGCTTACTGCCGACCGTGCTGGACACGACTGGGGCAGAGACCGAATGGCGTGGGCAGCAGGGGCAACAGTTGGGTACGGGTTGGACATAGAGCGGATGTGGATAATACGGCCTGAACGGCAGGGGGAGTGACATCATTGCGGCAAGCTTACTGCCGACCGTGCTGGACACGACTGGGGCAGAGACCGAATGGCGTGGGCAGCAGGGGCAACAGTTGGGTACGGGTTGGACATAGAGCGGATGTGGATAATACGGCCTGAACGGCAGGGGGAGTGACATCATTGCGGCAAGCTTACTGCCGACCGTGCTGGACACGACTGGGGCAGAGACCGAATGGCGTGGGCAGCAGGGGCAACAGTTGGGTACGGGTTGGACATAGAGCGGATGTGGATAATACGGCCTGAACGGCAGGGGGAGTGACATCATTGCGGCAAGCTTACTGCCGACCGTGCTGGACACGACTGGGGCAGAGACCGAATGGCGTGGGCAGCAGGGGCAACAGTTGGGTACGAGTTGGACATAGAGCGGATGTGGATAATACGGCCTGAACGGCAGGGGGAGTGACATCATTGCGGCAAGCTTACTGCCGACCGTGCTGGACACGACTGGGGCAGAGACCGAATGGCGTGGGCAGCAGGGGCAACAGTTGGATACGGGTTGGACATAGAGCGGATGTGGATAATACGGCCTGAACGGCAGGGGGAGTGACATCATTACGGCAAGCTTACTGCCGACCGTGCTGGACACGACTGGGGCAGAGACCGAATGGCGTGGGCAGCAGGGGCAACAGTTGGGTACGAGTTGGACATAGAGCGGATGTGGATAATACGGCCTGAACGGCAGGGGGAGTGACATCATTACGGCAAGCTTACTGCCGACCGTGCTGGACACGACTGGGGCAGAGACCGAATGGCGTGGGCAGCAGGGGCAACAGTTGGGTACGGGTTGGACATAGAGCGGATGTGGATAATACGGCCTGAACGGCAGGGGGAGTGACATCATTACGGCAAGCTTACTGCCGACCGTGCTGGACACGACTGGGGCAGAGACCGAATGGCGTGGGCAGCAGGGGCAACAGTTGGGTACGGGTTGGACATAGAGCGGATGTGGATAATACGGCCTGAACGGCAGGGGGAGTGACATCATTGCGGCAAGCTTACTGCCGACCGTGCTGGACACGACTGGGGCAGAGACCGAATGGCGTGGGCAGCAGGGGCAACAGTTGGGTACGGGTTGGACATAGAGCGGATGTGGATAATACGGCCTGAACGGCAGGGGGAGTGACATCATTACGGCAAGCTTACTGCCGACCGTGCTGGACACGACTGGGGCAGAGACCGAATGGCGTGGGCAGCAGGGGCAACAGTTGGGTACGGGTTGGACATAGAGCGGATGTGGATAATACGGCCTGAACGGCAGGGGGAGTGACATCATTACGGCAAGCTTACAGCCGACCGTGCTGGACACGACTGGGGCAGAGACCGAATGGCGTGGGCAGCAGGGGCAACAGTTGGGTACGAGTTGGACATAGAGCGGATGTGGATAATACGGCCTGAACGGCAGGGGGAGTGACATCATTACGGCAAGCTTACTGCCGACCGTGCTGGACACGACTGGGGCAGAGACCGAATGGCGTGGGCAGCAGGGGCAACAGTTGGGTACGAGTTGGACATAGAGCGGATGTGGATAATACGGCCTGAACGGCAGGGGGAGTGACATCATTACGGCAAGCTTACTGCCGACCGTGCTGGACACGACTGGGGCAGAGACCGAATGGCGTGGGCAGCAGGGGCAACAGTTGGGTACGAGTTGGACATAGAGCGGATGTGGATAATACGGCCTGAACGGCAGGGGGAGTGACATCATTACGGCAAGCTTACTGCCGACCGTGCTGGACACGACTGGGGCAGAGACCGAATGGCGTGGGCAGCAGGGGCAACAGTTGGGTACGGGTTGGACATAGAGCGGATGTGGATAATACGGCCTGAACGGCAGGGGGAGTGACATCATTGCGGCAAGCTTACTGCCGACCGTGCTGGACACGACTGGGGCAGAGACCGAATGGCGTGGGCAGCAGGGGCAACAGTTGGGTACGAGTTGGACATAGAGCGGATGTGGATAATACGGCCTGAACGGCAGGGGGAGTGACATCATTACGGCAAGCTTACTGCCGACCGTGCTGGACACGACTGGGGCAGAGACCGAATGGCGTGGGCAGCAGGGGCAACAGTTGGGTACGAGTTGGACATAGAGCGGATGTGGATAATACGGCCTGAACGGCAGGGGGAGTGACATCATTACGGCAAGCTTACTGCCGACCGTGCTGGACACGACTGGGGCAGAGACCGAATGGCGTGGGCAGCAGGGGCAACAGTTGGGTACGAGTTGGACATAGAGCGGATGTGGATAATACGGCCTGAACGGCAGGGGGAGTGACATCATTACGGCAAGCTTACTGCCGACCGTGCTGGACACGACTGGGGCAGAGACCGAATGGCGTGGGCAGCAGGGGCAACAGTTGGGTACGAGTTGGACATAGAGCGGATGTGGATAATACGGCCTGAACGGCAGGGGGAGTGACATCATTACGGCAAGCTTACTGCCGACCGTGCTGGACACGACTGGGGCAGAGACCGAATGGCGTGGGCAGCAGGGGCAACAGTTGGGTACGGGTTGGACATAGAGCGGATGTGGATAATACGGCCTGAACGGCAGGGGGAGTGACATCATTGCGGCAAGCTTACTGCCGACCGTGCTGGACACGACTGGGGCAGAGACCGAATGGCGTGGGCAGCAGGGGCAACAGTTGGGTACGAGTTGGACATAGAGCGGATGTGGATAATACGGCCTGAACGGCAGGGGGAGTGACATCATTACGGCAAGCTTACTGCCGACCGTGCTGGACACGACTGGGGCAGAGACCGAATGGCGTGGGCAGCAGGGGCAACAGTTGGGTACGAGTTGGACATAGAGCGGATGTGGATAATACGGCCTGAACGGCAGGGGGAGTGACATCATTACGGCAAGCTTACTGCCGACCGTGCTGGACACGACTGGGGCAGAGACCGAATGGCGTGGGCAGCAGGGGCAACAGTTGGGTACGGGTTGGACATAGAGCGGATGTGGATAATACGGCCTGAACGGCAGGGGGAGTGACATCATTACGGCAAGCTTACTGCCGACCGTGCTGGACACGACTGGGGCAGAGACCGAATGGCGTGGGCAGCAGGGGCAACAGTTGGGTACGAGTTGGACATAGAGCGGATGTGGATAATACGGCCTGAACGGCGGGGGGAGTGACATCATTACGGCAAGCTTACTGCCGACCGTGCTGGACACGACTGGGGCAGAGACCGAATGGCGTGGGCAGCAGGGGCAACAGTTGGGTACGGGTTGGACATGGAGCGGATGTGGATAATACGGCCTGAACGGCAGGGGGAGTGACATCATTACGGCAAGCTTACTGCCGACCGTGCTGGACACGACTGGGGCAGAGACCGAATGGCGTGGGCAGCAGGGGCAACAGTTGGGTACGGGTTGGACATAGAGCGGATGTGGATAATACGGCCTGAACGGCAGGGGGAGTGACATCATTGCGGCAAGCTTACTGCCGACCGTGCTGGACACGACTGGGGCAGAGACCGAATGGCGTGGGCAGCAGGGGCAACAGTTGGGTACGGGTTGGACATAGAGCGGATGTGGATAATACGGCCTGAACGGCAGGGGGAGTGACATCATTGCGGCAAGCTTACTGCCGACCGTGCTGGACACGACTGGGGCAGAGACCGAATGGCGTGGGCAGCAGGGGCAACAGTTGGGTACGAGTTGGACATAGAGCGGATGTGGATAATACGGTCTGAACGGCAGTGGGAGTGACATCATTACGGCAAGCTTACTGCCGACCGTGCTGGACACGACTGGGGCAGAGACCGAATGGCGTGGGCAGCAGGGGCAACAGTTGGGTACGGGTTGGACATAGAGCGGATGTGGATAATACGGCCTGAACGGCAGGGGGAGTGACATCATTACGGCAAGCTTACTGCCGACCGTGCTGGACACGACTGGGGCAGAGACCGAATGGCGTGGGCAGCAGGGGCAACAGTTGGGTACGGGTTGGACATAGAGCGGATGTGGATAATACGGCCTGAACGGCAGGGGGAGTGACATCATTACGGCAAGCTTACTGCCGACCGTGCTGGACACGACTGGGGCAGAGACCGAATGGCGTGGGCAGCAGGGGCAACAGTTGGGTACGGGCTGGACATAGAGCGGATGTGGATAATACGGCCTGAACGGCAGGGGGAGTGACATCATTGCGGCAAGCTTACTGCCGACCGTGCTGGACACGACTGGGGCAGAGACCGAATGGCGTGGGCAGCAGGGGCAACAGTTGGGTACGAGTTGGACATAGAGCGGATGTGGATAATACGGCCTGAACGGCAGGGGGAGTGACATCATTACGGCAAGCTTACTGTCGACCGTGCTGGACACGACTGGGGCAGAGACCGAATGGCGTGGGCAGCAGGGGCAACAGTTGGGTACGGGTTGGACGTGACGTGGGCCGCAGGAGCCGGCGGCCGTGTTGTCGCGGAAAATCTGGGTGGGTACGAGTTGGACATTGAACGGCCGGCGCGGGCGGCTCCGTCTGCTCTGGCCTTAGAGGGGGCGGACAGGGATAAGTGCTGAATAGTTCCCTCGTGGTCGGCCTGAAAGAAGCCCTGGACGCCAGTTAAACCGGCCCTTTTAACTTGGAAGTGGTATCTATTGACAGGTCGTTTGTCGCGGTCGCTCGGTCACTCGGTCGCCCGTCCCGCCCTACAGTCGCAGCCTGACGCCAGTTTATCGCCGCCACAGGTTTTGTTCTCTCCTCTCTCAGTGTCTCGGTACCGCCCAGTGCGCTGTCCGCTCTGATAGGGGGCTGGTCCGCTAGGGGACAGGGCAAGAGATCAACCCACCCTCCCCTGCCCTCCCCTTCCTATCCCACTCCCTCACCCTCCCTCCTACTTCTTCCCCTTGCCCCTCTGCCCTCTACGTCGTGTTTGTTTTTCAGCGATTCTTCTTCTCGGGGTACAGGAAATGGCGCACAATGGTAGAAGATGAGTTGAGGGGGTCGGCACGTTGATTTCTGTGGGCTTGGGGTTCAGGTTACTGAAAGGAAGAGGCAGATGTCTTAATCAGGGCTGGTGTCACTGTGATGTATCGGTCACCCCTCTCTCTCTATCTCTCTAGCTCTCTCTTTCTCTCTCTCTCTAAACGATCACTCAGTGCCAAGTATGACCCGCCACACTGATTCACGTCTATGTAATTGAGTGGGCAAGAGTTGTCCTCAGCGACTTTCTTCAGACTTGGCGCCAAATCCTTGCGCTCCCCACGTTAGTTCTCCTTGGGCGTCGTGGTCCCTTGCTGGATCCACGTCATCATAACTCAAATGATCTATATGTAGTCCACACTTTAACGCTGCGTCATTATCTAAAAACCCACATGCTTCTGTACCAGGATAAGATGGTGTTTCTATTCAAATTGCGCCAAAAGACAAAAAAGTGTAATTTATGACCGTTGGATTGAGGCAATACCTACCGGAAGTGGTTTCAGCCATCATGGCGCATTATTCCTTGACCGATATGCCTGTCTGCGCCCAGATGACTTATCGGCCTGAAGGAGACGAATGGTCCCGGGTACGATGCCGTCTGGGCTGGCTGGACAATGGCCAAGACTCGTCCCACCGTCATCTCGCTCCGGCGTAGCTTACCTTTGTTAAGACATCTTCAACTCTGCCGCGCTTGCCTGTCATGTCGTGACCATGATTGACTCGTGACCTTTGACCTTTTCTGTCTGGGGCCCGGCTGGTTAAAGATCGGGCGCTGATCTAATATTTGCTTTTTGTGTAATGGATCAGTCTCCGGTTGTTGTTAATGAAAGGTAATCAGTAATGTCGAGTTGCCGTTATGTCGCCACTGGGATGGACGTACATGGATGATGATGTATGTACCCGGTGGAAAGGGATGGCCATTCAGACCCTTGCAAGCACATGGCCAGCCCCGCTGGCTACTGCAGACATAGCCACACGGGACGTTGTTCGAGATGAAGGAATTGAGAATGATTATTTGAGATTTCCAATGAAGGTGGCATCGTTCAGTCAGGGCATTGATCGATTCCAGGTATAATGACCTTTCCAAGAGAGTGTGAAGAGTGAGTTTGTGTATGACAGAGATGGAATGGAGAGGCTGTGTGCTAATATATACTCACGGGATGGCACGTTGATAGTGATCAATAGCAAAGGCATTCTTTCCTTGTTCCACTCGGATGAACTGCCTTATGTATCTTATACAATGTTTGGGTCTCTTTGAACGGTTATCAGTCAGCATGCGAGGTTTAGTCTTTAACTTATCGATGTCATATCGCGACAATGCGAGCGGTCAAGTTAGAGAGGAGCCGTGTCTCCGAGGGTAACCCCCTACTCTTAGCGAAAAGAGAACTGGAATCTTTATGCTGCACACACATTTGCACATGTGTGGTCAGAAACCCGCACCGGCCGCTTGGACTGGCGGGACGCCCAAACTACTGGTTATGGTACAAATAAAGTGGTACAAATGGCGGTATTACTGGTAGAGGAATTCTCGGATTAATAGTCACCGAGTTGGCCCGCCGCCAGGACCATTGCGCAGACGTCTGCGCAGCCGGCGGCGTGGGGCCTGACATGCCCCCCCCCACCTCATCTCTTCGGGAGGCCTGTCTGGAAGCTGCACGTGCCGCCAACAGCAAAGCCAACAAAAACTAAAGCTTCTTCTTTCTCCTGCCGCGTCTTTTGAAGAGGAGGATACAATCCCCGTGCGCCGCGCCTCCGTCAGGGTCGCCGGCCATGATGGTCTCATCTTTCGGCCACCACGCGGCGTTTACGGCGCCGTTGCCGCATTATCTCCGCCCCACAGCCTGGCGACGGGGAATCCGCGGCGTCCGGGGCCCCGGCAGGAGGGGTCCGTGCCTGTTGCCATGGCACTGGGACTCGTTATCTGGCCCGGCGGTGGACTTAGGGTAACTTTGGATCCCGGTGGACACGTTAAGCGTGACGAATCCGGTCAAAGTCTAGATTTGACGTTCGCGGCCTTTCCATGCCGCGAAATGTCCCGTTTGTTGCCTTCTATATGGCCAGATGTGGCCGGATCGTGGCCAGATCTTGGCCAGTTCGTGGCCGGATCGTGGGCTGACCGGGCGGCGGGCGGCGGGCGGCGCGATAGGCCTGATCAGTCTCATCTGGCGGCAGGCTAGTTCCCTGACTCCCTGACTCACTGGCTCCCTGGCTCCCTGGCTTTCTGGTTTTCTGGCTCCCTGGCTCCCTGGCTCCCTGGCTTTCTGGCTCCCTGGCTTTCTGGTTCCCTGGCTCCCTGGCTCCCTGGCTCCCTGGCTTTCTGGCTTTCTGGCTCCCTGGCTCCCTGGCTTTCTGGCTCCCTGGCTCCCTGGCTCCCTGACTTTCTGGCATTCTGGCTCCCTGGCTCCCTGGCTCTCTGGCTCCCTGGCTTTCTGGTTCCCTGGCTCCCTGGCTTTCTGGCTCCCTGGCTTTCTGGCTCCCTGACTCCCTGACTCACTGGCTCC
>OZ025248.1:31762575-31783290 GCA_964019135.1 Arenicola marina
GGAACGGTCAAGTTAGTGAGGAGCCATGTCTCCGCGGGTAACCCCCTACTCCGACAAGAGAACTGGAATCTTTATGCTGCACACACATTTGCACATGTGTGGTCAGAAACCCGCACCGGTCGCTTGGACTGGCGGGACGCCCAAACCACTGGTTATGGTACAAATGGAGTGGTACAAATGGCGGTATTACTGGTAGAGGTATTCTCGGGATTAATAGTCACCGAGTTGGCCCGCCGCCAGGACCATTGCGCAGACGTCTGCGCAGCCGGCGGCGTGGGGCCTGACATGCCCCCCCCCCTCATCTCTTCGGGAGGCCTGTCTGGAAGCTGCACGTGCCGCCAACTGCAAAGCCAACAAAAACTAAAGCTTCTTCTTTCTCCTGCCGCGTCTTTTGAAGAGAAGAGGATACAATCCCCGTGCGCCACGCCTCCGTCAGGGTCGCCGGCCATGATGGTCTCATCTTTCGGCCACCACGCGGCGTTTACGGCGCCGTTGCCGCATTATCTCCGCCCCACAGCCTGGCGACGGGGAATCCGCGGCGTCCGGGGCCCCGGCAGGAGGGGTCCGTGCCTGTTGCCATGGCACTGGGACTCGTTATCTGGCCCGGCGGTGGACTTAGGGTAACTTTGGATCCCGGTGGACACGTTAAGCGTGACGAATCCGGTCAAAGTCTAGATTTGACGTTCGCGGTCTTTCCATGCCGCGAAATGTCCCGTTTGTTGCCTCCTATATGGCCAGATGTGGCCGGATCGTGGCCAGATCTTGGCCAGTTCGTGGCCGGATCGTGGGCTGACCGGGCGGCGGGCGGCGGGCGGCGCGATAGGCCTGATCAGTCTCATCTGGCGGCAGGCTAGTTCCCTGACTCACTGACTCACTGGCTCCCTGGCTCCCTGGCTTTCTGGTTTTCTGGCTGCCTGGCTCCCTGGCTCCCTGGCTTTCTGGCTCCCTGGCTTTCTGGTTCCCTGGCTCCCTGGCTCCCTGGCTCCCTGGCTTTCTGGCTTTCTGGCTCCCTGGCTTTCTGGCTCCCTGGCTCCCTGGCTCCCTGACTTTCTGGCATTCTGGCTCCCTGGCTCCCTGGCTCTCTGGCTCCCTGGCTTTCTGGTTCCCTGGCTCCCTGGCTTTCTGGCTCCCTGGCTTTCTGGCTCCCTGACTCCCTGACTCACTGGCTCCCTGGCTCCTTGGCTTTCTGGCTCCCTGGCTCCCTGGTTGACGTGCTGTCTTGGCGTGGTGTGGGGACGTGGGGTGGACAGGTCACCCTCGCAAGCACTCCCCCCCCTTCCCTCGGCCCCCCTGGCCCCCCTGCCCCCCCCCCCCCTTCCCCCGCTCCCCTCCCCCTTCCCCCGCTCCCCCCCCCCGCCGCGTAATGAAGGTTTGTTGTATGCCGGACCAGTCGTCCCCAAGCCGGTGGGAGCACCTGATAAACAAGATGTATCGGCTCTTCCGCCTTTGATCTCCGTCGCCGGCTGCTGCTGTTGTTGCTGCTGTTACCGCTGCTGACAATGATGACAATGATGAGGATACTGCCGACCCCACAGAATTGGGGATAATCCGTCTGTTACTGGCCCCCCGCCGTGCTTGATGGCACGTGTCCCCAGGCCAATCAGTCCGTGGTTTGCCCCCACCCCCCCTCATGGCCGTCGGTCACCCTCATGTCCCGCCCCACGTGTGCTGGTGACGTAGGCACACCTTTATGACGTCAGCAGCGTCAGTGGTGACACTTCGTACACGTACACGAGTTCATGAAGGCTGTGGTGACGCGGGATTGTCGGGTGTAGGCCGGGTCGGGTCGATGGGGGTTCGAATCTTGAGTCTCGGGTGACGCTTATTATTACGTCCTGTAACCAAGTACTCGCTGTCCGCACTCACGATTTGAGGTTTCTCCTGGGGCCGTATTGATAATCTCAATCCCCTCGTAAGTTACGCACGAAAAGTGCATTTTCGTCTTAGCCTCACCAGCTCGTTGATCCTCTTCAGTGTAATTTCAGCGCTTTCTTATTTCAGAAAATCCACTTCTTGTGTGACTACTTTTGTATTTTGAACCAGATAATCGCTCGACAAATCTTCCACTGAGCGCTAAGTCTAGTGGCGTAGCCCAACTGGCGATTATGAATACGGCCCCTGGTCTCCGTCTTTTCTGTTTTTCCCTGTCTCTCTTGCTCCGTCTCTCTGTCTCGGTCTCGCATGCTATGCATGACCACTCTGAATGCATGAACGGTGTATATATTACAGATTGATGTCGAAACTCTGCAAAGCAAATAACTGATTATCGCCCAGCCTACGTGCACGTGCTGCAAGAGCTCACACCCCCAGTCCGTCTTCTCCCTCAACTCTGTCCTCCCCCCCCCCCCCCCGCTCCCTAGTCTGTCCCCCTCCTCCCCACTCCCCCCGCTCCCTAGTCCGTCTCCCCTCCCCCCCCCCGCTCCCTAGTCCGTCTCACCTCCACCCCCCCCCGTCTCCCCTCCCCCCCCCTCCTAATCAGTCTGCCACCCCCCCCCTCCTAGTCCGTTCCCCCTCCTCCCCCCCCGCGCACCCCCCCCCCAACGGTCCACGGACTAGATACTGTGAGCATCGACCCCCAAATCGCCACCGATTGCCCTGTAATTGGAGCGCCCGATAATGGCCTTGCAATGAGCCGAATCAGGGCCCTTTATTGGTCTCCCCCGCGCGCCCTTCAATGCCGCTTGGGCTGTTGTAAAGCCATTGGTGATTGGTCGAGATCGATACGAGGCCATTACGGTTCGCCGTGGCCGCCATTGCCATTGGCGAGGCGTGCACGGGAATGACCCGGCGGGGCGCGTGGGGGCGGGGGAGGGGGTGCTCCAAGGGGGGGGGGGGGGGTGGAGGGAAAGAGGGCAATGGGGAAGGTGGGGCGTGAGGGAGGGGTTCTCCCAGGGGGTGGAGGTCAAGTTGGATTGTGGATGATTGGGGAGGGGTAAGGGTGCGGGAGTGGACCCGAGGTGTAAGTGAAATGATGGGGAAGTAGGAGGGGACGGGATCAAGGGTTAGGGGGATAGTAGGGAAGGTACGGGAGGGCCATCATAGGATGAAGGTTGGGAAGTGGGAGGGGAGGGAGGAGCAAGGGTGATGGTGGGGGAGGGCAATGTGTGTTTTCCCTGGAGTGCCATTCCTCCGTCAGTGGCGATAGGATACGAGGATATCGGTGCACACTCCGCCCCCCCCCTCCACCCTCCACACCCACCCCCACTCCCCCGTCTGGCGCACCCCGTTTAAAAGAGGCCAATGCCCACAATCCACCCTCTTGCTTAATAAAGACGAAAAGTTGACTCCGGTTTCAAGGTACATACGGTCAGAAGTTGTGTTTGGGGGATTGACCAACAAGGTTCTGTATGCTTCCGCGGGGTAGAAGGCGGGTGGGGGACATGGCGTCTGCCAGCTAGGCGGTGGCTGTCTTTACGATGCGGAGGGAATCTAGCGCTGACCCCCCCATCAGCCCCCCCCCCCACTACCCTCTCCACCCCCGCTTGCCGGGGGTGGGGGGAGGGGAGGCGAGGAAAGCTGTACAAACAACACGTGTATCGACTTTACCCCGCCGCCTCGGGGTGTGCATGTCGGTGTAATAAGATCCTTGTCCTTGACAGCTCTCTCTTTCTGGCCAAGAAGACGTCGATTAAGACGAGGATACCTGATCCCTAGTAGGCGATAATAGGAGCGGGAAGCCCTCCATTGGACCCATGCATGCACTCCCCTCTCCCCACTCCACCACCCTCCCCCCCCCCCCCTCCGCCCGTCCCTATTGCATGTTCCTATTTCACTCCCACCCCTCACCCGCCGACCCTGTAACCCTCAAGCCATCTACTGTTTTACATCCAAACTACAACACTACCCCCAGATCTGGTCCTTGTCCGATGTCATTGAGAGAAATATACTCGAGAATATGATCACAAAATCGATGTTTCCCCTTCACTGTAGCCCGGGCCGACTTGCAAGACGCGTTACATTTTAATCGTATTCTACCCGGAGCCCGAAACCTTGGCGGTGTTCATTCCTAGGGTCACCTTCTCAGTGTTCTTTCCTAGGGTTACATGGGCGGTGCTCATTCTTGGTGGGGGGGTGGGGGGGGGGGGGGGGGGGTGACAGCAACATTCCGCCGTTTATATAATGCATGTTTGTCTCCGTCTACGCCTTTTTTTCTATGTCTTCTCGCCACCGAGACTTACTTGCCCAAGCGGCACTTTCAGTTTGCGTCAGACAATTGGCAATTATCTGTTTTTGTGTTTTTCTTGTTATCCTAAAATTGTGCGTGGCGCCACAGCCGTGCATGCTTATGACTTTCCCAGAGCTTCAATCGCTTGTTACAACCTTGTGCCGCACCAATAACGCAGGCCACGTGTTTTTCGCGCATACAGCGTGTCCCATTTTCTGTTTTGCACCCCTCCCCTCCCCATCCTTGCCTCCCCCCACTTCCTGTTCCGGTTACGCCGTCCTGTTATAAGCTGGGCTTTTGTGTGATGTTTAATGAAAGAATGCACTTTGGTTTTCTCTGCCTCGCTCGCCATGCCAACATGCACCTCTCCCCGTGACGCCTCCTTCTGTTTCCGCTTTCGGTTCTTTCTTCCCGCTGACCCTCTAAAGAAACGACAAGTCGGCCGGGCGTAGTAATCCCTCAAAAAAATAGTCCCTTCGAGTCTTTGTTCCCACCGGTAAAATCTTGGCTCCTTTCCCTATCTCTTGTATATATATATATATTGCGCAGTCTGTTATGTTGTTTTGGTGACGAAGCCTTCTTTGTTCCGTCGGGATTTGATTGCTACTGGGGGGGGGGGGAGAGTTTCTACAGAACATTAACTCCCCAGTGAAGGCCCAGTCAAGGGAAGCCCTTCCTAAACTCATAAATCTGGAACTGCCAGCCAGACACAAGAAAGAAAAAACATTTCTTATCATGCCATTAAAATCAGTTGTAAATAGCTCATAAAAACCAGCGCCATCTCGCGACAGCTGTAAGCATTATCTATTTGCGCTTATTATTTGTGAAGCTCTTCTGTTTGGGAGTCAATTAATAACCTGGCTTCTTGTAGATCCAGAGATATCGTTGGCTTTGAAAGGCCTTTCTTGTAAATTCTAAGAGCAATGTAATTACACTGAACCCCCGCTGGTGGCACCGCTTTGTAAAGCGTCTCTATGAGGGTCCCCCCCCCATATTTGAATGCCGCCTTGTTCCATGTAACGGATGAAGGGCCAGTGTTTAATATCCGGCAGCTTTTTGGTGACGACGAGACATACCACCACACATACAATTTTACTTTTATATTCGCGGCATATGATTTCAATGAATCATTGGAACATGGAACAAATTTCTTTTCATGGACTATCAGCATATAGACTATTATATAAGCATGTAGACTATCAACATATAGACTATCAAAATGTGGACTATCAGCATATCTACTATCAGCATATAATCTATCAGCATATAGACTATCAACACATAGACAATCACCATACAGACTGTTAACATTTAGACTATCAACATATAGACTATCACCATACAGACTATCGCCATACAGACTATCAACATTTAGACTATCAACATTTAGACTATCGACATCAGCCATTTAAGGGAACATGTTCCCCAAGATAGAATGCTGTTTGAGAGAACAGTTCTGATTTGTTTAGCGCTTTATACTTTGGAAGATGTCTGTCAAGAGAACTATTTCGTATACAGTTACCTCCAATGTTGGTGTCTGGTAGTATTCTGGAAACGACAAAACGCCTCGCTGCGTACGAATCTTAATTAATACAATATGTCATTTAGACCATTTCAGTATGGGATGTTGTGAAGATTCTTTGGTTATTGTATGCGGTTAGGACCCTTTCAATATGGGACTTTTTGTTGTTGTAATACATGCTATGTCCGGTAGCATTGTCCTGTAACGTTGTGTCTTGTGACGTCATATCCTGTAACATTGTGTCATGTGGCGTTATGGCCTGTAGCTTGATGCCATGTAACGTTACATCATGTGACGTCATATCCTGTAGCGTTTTGTCCCGTGGCGTCATATCCTGTAGCGTTTTGTCCCGTGGCGTCAAATCCTGTAGCGTTGTGATCTGTAGCGTTATGTTCTGTAGCGTTATGTTCTGCAGCGTTATCTCATGTATCGTTATGTTATGTAGCATTATGCCCTGTGGCCTATGCCGTGTTTCCACCACCATAAGTTCAAACGTTGACAAAGAACGTTGACTCGGCATAAAGTGATCTAACTGTCACATCCGCGGCAACGAAGCATGGGGCGGACGGGTGGGGATAGGGGGGGGGGGGCGACATTTATAATCCAGTTATGTTTCCTGGAAATGCTCCAGCTGGTTGACTTGATTGTTCCCCTGGGCAACATGTTACTTGTCCCACGGAACGGGGGTAGGGGTAAGGGTGGGCGTGTGGGGGTGGGGTGGGGTGAGGTGGGGTGAGGGCTACCGACCCCTATAGACTGATTCTCCATTGGCTTATCTGATGTTGAGTGTTTGGTCTGGGGGATCACGGAGCAGGCTGGTTCGTGTCCAAGGGAGTCGTCTGGCTGGGACAGGGCACGAGTCTTCCCACGTGCTGTCAGCTCATGCAGAAGGAGGTGGGAGAGGCGGAGGAAGGCGGGGGGGTGGGGGGTGGGGACGTGGTTTGCATGTATATCAGCTTTTTCTGGCGCCGAATTTTTCCTTGTTTTACATTTGTCGATAAATGTATATGTTGTTCGGGTATGTCGAGTGGACAGCCAATGTAGTTAACCCTTGTAGATTATGCCTGTTTTGTATGTAGGGCCAGATTTTGTCGACTATATGTCATGTGATCCATCTTCGGGAATGTCTAATCTCTTTCGGTAATTCCTTTCTGTTTTCCGCTGGGGCCACCCTAATGGTCTGGCGGTTAGCATGGTCGGCTTTATCTAGTGAGGTCTGCCAGGCCTGCCAGCTGGCCGGAGTTCGGGACTTGTGCGACTGTCGGTGTTCGTGTATGATAAAGATCCCCGGTGTACCCCTCGGGAATATGGCTCCGCTCTATCCTTGTCCCTACGTCACCCAACCACTTCTCAGTGTGGTTGGGCACTGAGTTTCCCCTCTTGAACTGCCTGTTATCCAACTAGCCCTGCTGCGAGAGACGTGTTTTTGATCCTTGTCGATTCTCGGTCAGACCTGGGTAGTCACGCGCTTGAGGCTAGGTTTCAAAATCCACTTTTTGTCCTTGCTAATTTTTTTTTTTTGTAGACGCTTTGCAACAAACCATCGTCTCGGTTTGTCGCGTCTGTCTGCCACGTCTTTTAACCATAATTTTGTTGTCATTTTGCCTCGTCTTTGGCCAACGTCATTTGGTCGCGTCATTTGGTCGCGTCATTTGGTTACGTCATTTGGTCGTGTCTCTTGGTGACGTCGTTTGACCACGTCGTTTGGTCACGTCATTTAGTCACGTCATTTGGTCGCTTCATTTGGTCGCGTCATTTGGTCACGTCATTTAGGCGCGTCATTTGGTTACGCCATTTGATCGTGTCTTTAGGTCACGTCATGTGGTCGCGTCATTTGGTGACGTCATGTGGTCAAGTAATATAGTCACGTCATTTGGTCACGTCATTTCGTCACGTCATTTGGTCACGTCCTCTGGTCGCGTCATCTGACTCGCTTCAATTCACCTGCGTCATTTGATCTCGTCATTTGTTATCGTCATTTGGCCGTGTCATTTAGTCGCGTCGTTTGATCGCGTCGTTTTGGTCTGTGTCGTTTGGTCGCGTTATTAGGCTAATGTAGGAAGAAAATAAGGATCTTTGGATCTTTCCTTGTGTAGGTACATTTAACCTGAACACTCACAAGATCTTGTCCAATGTTAAGCGTTTCATTTAGCATCTCGCCGCCCCACTGGAAATTTTGATTCTTTTATTGGACGAATCCAACTAATGTTTCCCAGAACTTCAAAAATCTATTATTTCGTGGACTTAAAACTATTAAAGACTACGAAACACAGCGGGATCAACACATTATGGGCCGGAATAAAAACATGTTTTTAGCTAGTTTTCTCTGATGGTATTCGTATTTTGTATGTAATGTCAATACTTTCTGTCAGTGCCATTTATTTAATCGCATGGCGACAAATGGAGATGAATTGATCGTGTTTTTATCGCCTTGTCATGAATACTGCAACGTTTTTCAATATCAATCTCGCTTTAACGTTAAATACATAAACGATTTTGTCATTTTGCAAATGTTAACACATTATCGGTCTGATATAAAAGTTGTGGACTCACAGAAGCGGCTGAATAGGTTCGTCTTTTCAGCAGTGCTTTAAGATGTAGTTGAAGTAAAGTATTTTAGTGGTTAATCGCTGGCTGCTGATGTCATGTGCGTAGGTTGTTTGGTGGATATTCAACGTCTCAAGTCAGTCAGTTAAGCTGGTAATCAGCAGTCAACCAATGGCTGCTCAGTGGCTCCACCTACAGTTTCTAAACGGCAATCGGGGGGTTTGTCCTCGTCCGCTCAATAGTGTCTTAACGCTTAATGGATTACTTCTCAGCGGCTTATAGATTTACGTGTTATACACGTGGCAAACTTGTTTTTGTAATAGCCCCAGCTGCGCCATGGTTACACTATCTATCCTACACCCTCTTCCCGCCACCCTTCGTTCTCCCCGGGGGTTCGAGGGGCTGGGGGGTTCCGGAAGGAGGAGGGGGGGGGTGCATGGTGGTCGCAGATGCTCCTGATCGCTTTGTCCGCAATCACCTGATCTTCTGCTAGTGGTTTCTTATTTCCTCTCTTGTCCAATCTCTCCATAACTCACTTACTGTTATGGCTGTCCAAGTAAGGCTAGGAGGGTGGTTTGCGCGCTGCCACTGCCGAACTCTATTATCGCGGCAGCAGCCGCCGCTCTCCTTGCCCATACAACCACTTTTATGTTAAGTAATTGGAACTTTTGTTTTGTTTCTCATCGCTCGTGGATGATCCTATTGATGTGGCGCCCATCCCCGGGGTGTTTTTACCCCGCGATTCATTATGGGGATAATGAGACGTCAGTCGTGTTTAGAAGTGAGAGGGGTGCTGTTGTTTTGTAATCGTTAGCGGTTTGACGTCGCGTTGAGGACCGAGACAAAACATCATCCAATCAACTGCCGGATAATGTACTAATATAATGCGCGTCTCAGCGCTACATGTGTCGCTTCCGTGGAGGTCTGTCGGACAGACGCAGAACCTCAGTCGGTAGCTGACTGAGGTTCAGGTCGAACATGGAAGATTTGACGGGCGCAACCACTCTCTGCCTTCGACTCACTCCGCTAGGGCTCCATTATATCTCTGTTGTCGCCTACGTCCTCAATGCATTTTCACACTCGCTCGCCAGGGCGGCGCTGCGCAAATTAATAGGAAAAAATGCGTCGCGCATTTCTACAAATTAGGGCTGGGACCCAGCCTAAGCCTAATAACACATGAAATCAGGTGATGAAAAGAAAGAGTTCTGTCACAATTATAACTTTTTCGAAAGGCTACAAGATGTTTTTTGCCGTATTAAATAGACAAAGCTCGTTATTTTTATGTTTTATTCTTGAAAACTATAATGTTGCAAGAAAATACAGCTGATTTGACCGTTTTTCAAGAATCTTGAAGTTTGCCCCCGGCCGACAGCAGCGGTAAAAGCTAGCTTGCGTAGCGCCACCGTGCGGGGAACTTGGCGCACAACTGGGCGTCTAAGTCGTGGCTCTTTCCTTGTGTCGTGGGGTGGGGGGAGGGACTTACTTAGCCCAGTTTAGCCCTTTAGCGACCGAGAACACCGATTTGACTTACGGCCAATGACGTCAAGGCGATACGTTGATACATTACTTCTCACCACGTTGCCATAGATGAATCCGGTTTGGCCCACGTTTGCACAATGTTGGCATTTATCACGGATTCATTAATTCATTAAATTCATTTTAAGGACGTTTATTTCCTGTAGAATGTTCCTGTAGAACATGTCTGTAGTCTTCCCGTAGAATGTTTCTGTAGAACATTTCTATAGTCTTTCTGTAGAACTTTCTGAAGGACATTCTATAGCCTTCCCGTAGAAAGTTCATAAAGGGCATTTCTGTAGTCTACCTGTAAAATGTTCCTGTAGAGCATTCGTGTATTCTTCTCGAGTCTTCATAAAGGACATTTTTGTGTACCGTTCCGAAAGGAGATTCATCTAAAATCTTCCTGTAGAACGTTCTTTATGACATGCCTGTAGTTTTTTTGTAGAACGTCCCTGGAGGACGGGGGCCGGCCCGGTAGTCCAGTGGGTTAGAGCGCTGGCATTCAGCGCTCTAGCCACCTGAGAGCCTAACGGCACGTGGATCGGTGGTTTGCACCCCGCTGTGGCCATGTCTATGTGGTCGCAGGATAAAGATCCCATGTCTCTCTTCGCAGAGAGTAAGGGGTCACCCCCTTCCTTCTCCGCCGTGGAAGTCGTTCAATTATCTAACTGACTTGTGGGTTGTGTGCGCCCTCATGCATGTTGGATACAGTGTGTGCATCTCTTTCATTAAGGGGAGCTACTTCGCCCCGGGCCCTTCAGTCCCGTCAAGCGCCACCTGATCTCTGTAAAATCATTTTTTTGGGGAAAATGCGCCTCGCTGATAGCCGATGACGCGACCGGCGTACCGGAAACGAGGTCAGGACGCCCCCTGTCGGGACCTGCGTTTTGTCCTCATGGGTTCCTGGCTTGGCCTCCAGGGGGCGGGGCAGGTGTCTCATGGTTTGTCTGACTCACTGGCTGATTGAGTGACGGACGGACGGACGATGAGGGATGAGGACTCTCGGTCGGTCCTTCTTCCCGATCAGGGACGGTTGGGATGGGTGGGGGGGGGCGGTGGAGGGGGAATGGATGGGGAGGTGGGCGGGAGGGAGGGAAAGAAGGTCGTTTCGCTTTGTGCTGGCAAATAAAGTGTTGTGTTGATAAGATTAAGGCCCACTCCGTATGTACGCCGGAGTTTTCCGATAGATGTCCTCCCGATCGGTGCGCTCGTTAAGCCAGGGACGTAATGGCTGGGTAAGGGGTGAATCGGGTGGGGGAGACTGGGAGGAAGGGTGGGGGAGACTGGGAGGAAGGGTGGGGGAGACTGGGAGGAAGGGTGGCGGAGACTGGGATGAAGGCTTGGGTGTGAGATGAGGGGTGTGGTGCGGTGCGGGTGGAGAGGGGGGGGGGGAGGGTGCAACACTGCCAGTGAAGCGAGGAAAAAGGGTAAAGAAGCACCCGGTGCTTCTTTACCTTACTTTAAGGTGTAGGCGATACAGGATATCCCCTTACATCTGTTCCCCCTCCCCACCCCACTCTGCATCGACATACCGCCCTCTCTCCCTCACACATACAACCCAGCTAACACACAACGTTCGCACACGTTGGTTTTTGGCTGTAATCACGTCATCTCATCAGGACAACGTTCTTACAACGTTCGTCGCAAACATTAAAGTAATATTTGCTAGCCTTTATCCCATAAAAATAAAACCTTTGCCATGTGTAGTGACAAATGAAACTTGGCTGCGTGTAGAAGTTGGTATAAATACAAAGTCGAGGGTGGACGTTTTCCCAACGTTAGGACAGAAAAATTTAACATCACAAAAATAGTATGTAATTGATTGTATGTGGCAATCATGCTTCTGATTAATTCATCACATACCCAGTTTTTTTCTCACAGAAGGCACAATTTTAATACTAGACTTACATTTTCACGTTATCTCAACCAAAACCAAACCCGAAAAAAAACGTCATGGGAAGTACCCACCACCACCTACCCCCCCCCCCCCCCCGCGCTCTGCTCGCTGTCAAATACCCTTTTATAGACGCGGCCAAAGACATGACCTTTGGTTGTTGTGATAGACGCAAGCGATTAATTAGCAATATGACGACGGGATGTTCGGGCAGGATGGTGCAGTGTGTGGATGGCGGCTACAGCTCCTTGTTGTCCGGTTCGATGGCCCTGGGGGGGGGTGGGGGAGAGGGAGGGGGGGGGCAAGGGGAGAGGGGGTGGGGGAGTGGGAGACGGAGAGGGGGTTGGGGGGAGTGCGGGGCGGTGACCTGACTCGTTAAACGTTGACACCGGGCGTCGCTTAGCGTTTTATCACGACTGTCACGTGGCGGGTTAAAGCATTGTGGAGGTGTTGACGTCTGGTTGGCTGCCGATGCACTCCTCAAGGTGGAGTGCAAACATTTATAAATATACTGAAAACAGATAATCGGCAATCCTGTTAAGCTAACAGAACTGGGAACTTCGTCCACCAAGCAATAAATCTCCGTGATCGGTCTCGACATAGCTGTTCTCAAAATTAAGCTAATTGTGTTTTTAATAACATGATCTGTATAAATGTTGTACTATGGTTGGAAGGCCAGCAGTACGAAATGACCTTTACATGTCTCATGCAGTCATCGTCCAAGGGTCGTATTCCTTTCATGACCTCTAGAAATGTCCATTCAGTAATAAGCTGAAGACATGTGGACATATTAGGGTAGTGCTGGTTGCTTAAACGGAACTCATCAAACCCTATTCACACAGTATTGGGTTCAGTGTTGAATTTTATTCATATTTCGAGGCCTTCACGTTCATTGTACAAAATAGTTTTCACTTAAACGTTTAACAAAATGTGCACAACAACAACAGCAAGAGTAACACTTCATGTACATTATTCATTCAACATCTTTTTAGCGCGTTTTCAACTGTGTATACAGTATACAGTATATGGCCACCCAGCGCTGAATAATGGCGTAATTTAAGGACATCAGGTGTATATAATATATGTATAGGGGGGATTCCCAAATGTTTGATCTATATTAGTAATCCATTGCAAACACGCATTCATACAGCTCTTTACGTTACTTTAGCTCAGTTAAAATAGTACATTAATATCTGTATTGCACGAATAAGATGCAAAGCACACCTTTTCTAAATTTAATTATTTCATTTATTATTATTATTATTATTATTATTGTGAACGCTTATAATGCGTATTACTTCTGTAGCGGGTTGAGGCGATCAGAATATTTCTACGAAATGAACAACAATCTTTATCTTTAAAATGCCTTGAGAAGACGGCTTGGGTGGTCTCTGCAGACGCCGACCAGCGAATGGACTTCCCCGTCGTCGTTCTAGCCAACTTCTTTGATCTCGTGACAATAACTCCCCCTAAGTAGACCAGCCATTCATACCGTAGGGTCTGAATGAAGTGGCTTTCTATATTGCGTGATATCTCTTGTACAGTGATTCTATGACATGGGGCGATACACTCGGGGAAAGCTCAGACTCAAATAGTGTCCAGATTTCTCTGTGCCTAGACGCTTTTAAATAGTCATCCCTTGGCTATTTTACCACTTCGCCAAAAAGTGGTGAATTGTGACGTCACATGTAGGAGTCGTCAAAGGGTGTCCCGCGCGGAACATTTGCATACGCGCGTGGTATATGTTATTTCATCTGGTCTAATCTAAAAATGATACTCAATTGCGCTGTGTGAGATTGTGCAGCAGTGTCAAGACTGGTCAATGTATTCACAGGTTTCTTGTGAAAAACGTCGACCAGAAAAGATTGGTGTGGCAGAAAGACTTCTCAGCCTCATAGTCATAAGAAAACAATGAAGCCTGGAGCCGTGCCAACAAGGGAGCGGAATAATATAAACAAGATAATTTGATCGTCTTTCATGTATGACGTCCTTGACCGGCATGGCTTCTCGGTGATTGTCAAATCTATTTGTCGCAATTCCCTGACAACAAATTGTTATGGAGATGGTCCAAATATTATGTATAACAAGAGATCGTCATACATATAAACATACCTTACATAATCGCTGGTATAACTAAGTTTTCGTAGAGCAATGGTTCGGCTGCGAATCTTAAGCTGAGGTCTAATCTTCTCGAAGGAGCAAAGGGGGAGAAAGAAAGGGGATAAAAGAGGGAGAGAAAGCTAGGAAAAAAGGGAGAGCTACCAGGAAGTGTCAAAGGGCATATCGTCCCAAGAATGAAAGTACAGGTTTTAAGAATAGTAGTGCAGATACCACTGAAAACCCTCGATACAAGTACAAATCTTACCTTGTTGCACGCAGCCAACTCGCTGGGTAGACCAAGTGTGGCATCCGCTGTGGATGATGTTATGGTGATTCCCAAATCTTCGTCCGCTGTGCTTCTACTCTTCAAATAGCAAACGATTACTATGTCTGAGTTTGAGACTTCTGGATTTAGTGGATCACTGACCAAGGTACACGGCCTTTTATATCCGAAAGTGCGGACCTCTTAGTGAGCACAAGGCAGCTTGCACGACAAAGGCAAATTACCCCCCCACCCCCCTCCTCCACCCATCCTGCTTCAGACGTGTTAATAAACTTTACTATAATAACAGCTCCCCCCCCCCGCCCCCCAACGGGCATATCGCGAAGATAAAGGAAAAAGGGAAAAAAGAAGGAAATGGTCAACAGCTTATAAAATAATCAACCATAGCAGCACAAGACATCATTTTACCTCAGTCTTGGAGTTTCAATATGGTCAGTACTCCCAGTCATCACTGTTGCATGGATTACGTGACGTCATAATGAACTGGCACTTCGCATCAACTGCAGGTCTCTACTTGTGACGTCATAGCGCACTCGGCCAACTTCGGCGCTTGCTCGGGAATTTCCATAATGGCTCACACATAAATCGATATTGTGGCTATATATCGGTTTGTATTTGTTTATGCACCTATCCCATCTGATTTTGGTAGCTAATGCCTAGCCTTTTGCGAAAGTGACTCCCTCTCCGTTGTCACGCCCTTTAACGTGTCTCAGAAACCCTTTCCTGAGTACGTTTCTCGAACCCACTTGGGACACCAACTCCGGGATAAATCCATTCCGCACTTCGCGACCGGCTATTTACAACAATACGATTCGTTTGTAACGTTATAGGGCTGTAAAGTCTTGTTCGCTTAGACTTCCGGTTTACTCATTTTTGGGACAAACAAACGAAGCACGTGTTCGGAACGAGTTTAGCATCTCTGCGCACACTGATATCCTGACTATCTGTGACGTAGGGGTGACGTGTATGTTACGCAAAGAGAGAGACTGGGAACCAGACTACCTGCGCAAAAGCCAGGCGACTAGGGGTGGGTCCATTGCGGAAGGCCTGGCGCTATGATTAAGAATATTTAAGAAATATAGCTTCACAAAACAGATAGATGACATATGTTTTATTCGTGTGCGCCATCACAATGACGAATATTTGTTACGACGGGACAATACGACTGAGAAACTAACGTTTCTTTGCATTTCCTACGAAAACGAGGCATTATGACGTCACACGGATTCTCCCCTGTGACAACGTTGGCGCACTGCACATTTTGACAGCGGAATGGTTAAGTCGATCACTTGACCAGATCACTCGTTATTTTCAGCTTTCGAGTGTTTTGAAGACGAATTTTTCCTTGTATATTCCCAAAGTTCTGCGCTTCATCGCCTCCAAATATTTTAACTATAGATATCTCCCATAGCCGTGTTTAGTGAAATGGTACTCATAGTCTTTAGAATAAAGCTGGAAAGAAATTGACTTATAGCTGCCTATACTTCAACATGAAGCACGTGTGTTTGTCTGTCCCCAAAACTGAAGTCTCGCGGCCCGATCGCGAGAACTGTATAGCCCTATTTGTGAGTTTGGCTCAGGCGTGCTGGAAAATACATATGGCATTGATTCTGGCAGATTGTTTTCCCTTCCGTTCACGGCTTGAATCAATACCACATGCATATTATCATGTAATCATGTACTATGCTTTATTTTTGCTCTAAAGACAAATCGTTTCTTGTAGATATATCGTGTGGACAAATAGGGTCGGTCTGTTGGTGCGGGAGTGGGAGGGGGGGGGGGGTCGTCCCCCGCTAACTGATAACACATTTATACCACCGCTAAATCATAACCCCGCTAAATTATAACATATAAATTGTAACCAAAAGCTGAATCAGGTGAAAGCTGAATTATATATTGTATGTAACTCAAGCTCTGTAAGTCAGCAGCTGTCAATTGTTGCCCCGCCATTACCGGAAGTGACTTGTATCCCTGATAGTTTACAGTCGTGACGTCACATCGGAACCTTCGCTTTGTGTCTTTGGTCGTTGTTTTTGTCTAACTTCGTATCAGAATTACCGTTACATGGTGAAGTAATAAACCTGATGAATGCGATTGCATTAAGCGCCAAGGAAAAATAGAGGCTTGATACATGGGTACCAGGCATCCTTGTTTGTACGAGAATCCAGGCTTTGGCCATCCCAAGCTCTACATAAATAGCAATATTCTATTAAGCCGAAGCCGATCCCATTCCCGACAGAACTTAACATAGTTTCTATAACGTGTTGGCTTTGGCGCCGATAGCGACAAAAACGTCAGCCACAGAAGATGGAGGAATACGAAGTTTTCGTTAAGTGACTTTCGGCAAGCAATTTGACCGAATGGGACGGGAAGGTGGTCTGGATTAACCCCGTCAGAGGGGGATCATTAATTGGGTGGGGGTGACACGCATGTTGTTGCTCAGCGACCTGTTATATGCGGGGGGGGGGGGGGCGTGGGGAACTTGCTGTAGGTTTCCTTTTCTTTCCTTTTTTTTCCTTTTCGGCCTCTCTCTGCCGCTCGCTATGTGGTCTCACTCCCCATTCCTTTCTGTCGCTCTTTACGTCTCTAACTCCCTCTCTTTCTGTATATTGTTCTCTGTCCATCTCCTTCTGTTTAGTATATCTCCGTCAATCTCTACATGTTCGCTTACCCCAGAATCTCAATCTTGTCTCTTTCGTTTTCGTTATCACTCGTCTCCCTCTATCCTGGTCTTGTTATCTCTACCGATGGGCTCTCATTCTCTTTCTAGTTCTTGTTCTCACATGTTGCTGGCTGAGGGAGGGGATCTGCTCTAATGGAAATCTCACGTTGAGGTGATTAATTCAGCACGGGGTACAAATTGTGCCGACAATACTCGTAAATTAAATGTTGAATTGCTTTCTCGGGAGGTAAACGGACGAAAGAAATGCCATTTGGAGCGATAATCCGGAAGAGGTTTAGTAGGAGAGGGAGGGAGGGGCGGGGGAACACGACAGATAGGCGGCGGGGCAGGAGCGGGCAGTCTGCGAACGGCAGGGGAGAACAATTTCTTCCCTCATATTTAGACCCCTATCTTGTATGAGTACCTACCGCAGAGGGACCGCAAATCAGCCACAGTTGATATGGGGAAGGAGAGGCGGATTATCGAGCTTGGGACATGAAAGGGTCGTCGCTCTGACGCTGTGTCGCCTAATGGCTCAATCCGTCCGGCAACAAATGTCCGCTGGGGATTGGGGATGATCCGCGCCGCTCCAAATTGCTTATATCTCGGGGAAGGTTGCGCAACCGCACCGGGCGTGATTACCGACGTGATAAGTAACGGGATTTACTGGCCTCATAACGGTCGAGAGTTAGCCACGTGGTTACTGGTGGGACTTTTAGACGTGGTTACTGGTGGGACTTTTAGACGTGGTTACTGATGAGATAGACGCGGTTACTGGTGAGACTTACCCACGTGGTTACTGGTGAGACTTACCCACGTGGTTACTGTCGAGACTTACCCACGCGGTTACTGGTGAGACTTACCCACGTGGTTACTGGTGAGACTTACCCACGAGGTTACTGGTGGGACTTTTAAACGTGGTTACTGGCGAGACTTACCCACGTGGTTACTGGTTTGACTTACCCACGTGGTTACGGACGAGACTGGTGAGACTTACCCACGTGG
The DNA here is from genome assembly GCA_964019135.1 of Arenicola marina. Classification (NCBI taxonomy): domain Eukaryota; kingdom Metazoa; phylum Annelida; class Polychaeta; family Arenicolidae; genus Arenicola; species Arenicola marina. Next base: position 31,780,272 of record OZ025248.1, read on the forward strand.
TTACGGACGAGACTGGTGAGACTTACCCACGTGGTTACTGGTTTGACGTACCCACGTGGTTATTGGTGAGACTTACCCACCTGGTTACTGACGAGACTGGTGAGATATACCCACGTGGTTACTGACGAGACTGGTGACTTACCCACGTGGTTACGGACGACACTGGTGAGACTTACCCACGTGGTTACGGACGAGACTGGTGAGACTTACCCACGTGGTTACGGACAAGACGTACCGAGGCGGTAACTGAGCTGTGCCTCAGTTTGCACCCTGTCAATAGCTAGTTCAGTCTGAATGGCCGCCGTGACATATGGTAAGGTTAAGAAGGCTGGCGAAGAAAAACCCTATATGTTTAAAAAACTCCTTATGCATTTATCTCGGAGAGACTTCGTGATAATAAAATGTGGGCTGATTTTTGTACTGTCTATGCAAGTATTGAAATAATTCAAGCGTGTGGTCTATATGCTAATGTGATATTTTTTGTTTCCTTCCAGGTGAGTGTTTTGCGCATGTGCACTGAAAAAATACCTGGGGTGGCAAGTAAGTAGCGAGAGGTAGCCTACTCCACTGCAGGCCAACCGGTTGCAGGGTCGAACCCCGCTTGTGTCCGGGCCAGATTTGTCCAAAGGTCCCCTAAAACACCAATCAACCTGCCATCTATCCCACTATGTGGTGACCGGAAGTGGTATAGCATTACGTTTGTGGTTACGTGTCAGCCGACAAGTGTGTATTATTTTGTGTAACTGGGTGATGTCGATATAAGATGTGAGTTTTGAGTCAGGCACGGGCCGCTTTTCTGTGGCAGATCTGACCTCCTTGTGTAGTGCGTCAGACGCCCATGTGCAGTACGTTAAAGCACCATGTGTAGTACGTCAGAGCACCATGTGTAATACGTCAGAGCACCATGTGTAGTACGTCAGAGCCGTTTGTCTATTACGTCGGAGCCTATGTGTAGTACGTCAGAGCACCATGTGTAGTACGTCAGAGACCTTTCTCTAGTACGTCAGAGCCTATGTGTAGTACGTCAGAGCACCATGTGTAGTACGTCAGAGACCTTTCTCTAGTACGTCAGAGCCTATGTGTAGTACGTCAGAGCACCATGTGTAGTACGTCAGAGACCTTTCTCTAGTACGTCAGAGCCTATGTGTAGTATGTCAGAGCACCATGTGTATTACGTCAGAGCATCATGTGTAATACGTCAGAGACCTTTGTCTAGTACGTCAGAGCCTATGTGTAGTACGTCACAGCACCATGTGTAGTACGTCAGAGACCTTTGTCTAGTACGTCGGAGCCTATGTGCAGTACGTCAGAGCACCATGTGTAGTACGTCAGAGACCTTTGTCTAGTACGTCAGAGCCTATGTGTAGTATGTCAGAGCACCATGTGTAGTACGTCAGAGACCTTTGTCCAGTACGTCAGAGCCTATGTGTAGTATGTCAGAGCACCATGTGTAGTATGTCAAAGCACCATGTGTAGTACGTCAGAGCACCATGTGTAGTACATCAGAGCACCCTGTGTAGTGCGTCAGAACGCCATCTGTGTGTACGGCAGAACACCATGTGTAGTGCGTCAGAGCCCTATGTGTAGTACGTCAGAGCCCTTTGTCTAGTACGTCAGAGCACCATCTGTAGTACGTCACACCCCCATGTGTAGTACGTCACACTCCCCCAAGCGGCCGTTCAATGGCCACCACCCTGGCGCCCCCAAGCGGCCGTTCATTGGCCACCACCCTGGCGCCCCCAAGCGGCCGTTCATTGGCCACCACCCTCACCCTGGCGCCCCCAAGCGACCGTTCATTGGCCACCACCCTCACCCTGGCGCCCCAAGCGTCCGTTCATTGGCCACTACCCTGGCGCCCCCGAGCGGCCGTTCATTGGCCACCACCCGGGCGCCCCCAAGCAGCCGTTCATTAACCACCACCCTGGCGCCCCCAAACGGCCGTTCATTGGCCACCACCCTGGCGCCCCCAAGCGACCGTTCATTGACCACCACCACCACCCTGGCGCCCCCAAGCGGCCGTTCATTGGCCACCACCCTGGCGCCCCCAAGCGGCCGTTCATTGACCACCACCCTGGCCCCCCCAAGCGGCCGTTCATTGGCCACCACCCTGGCGCCCCCAAGCGGCCGTTCATTGACCACCACCACCACCCTGGCGCCCCCAAGCGGCCGTTCATTGGCCACCACCCTGGCGCCCCCAAGCGGCCGTTCATTGACCACCACCCTGGCGCCCCCATACGGCCGTTCATGGGCCACCACCCTCACCCTGGCGCCCCCAAGCGGCCGTTCAATGGCCACCACCCTGGCGCCCCCAAGCGGCCGTTCAATGGCCACCACCCTGGCGCCCCCAAGCGGCCGTTCATTGGCCACTACCCTGGTGCCCCCAAGAGGCCGTTCATTGACCACCACCCTGACCCTGACGCCTGTCACTTATCATCGATCCGCGCAGAGCCAGGGGCCAAAAAAAAACGAGGTCGTGGGTCAAAGGTTACAGCGGCCTGACGGCTGGGATGATGACGGCCTCGTCAATAGGGAGAGAGAGCTTGGAGGGTGGGCGGGGGGCGGGAGGGGGGGGGGGGCTGGGCGGTAGGGGTGGCGAGGTGAAGGACCAGGTGTTAATGGAGCGATACATGATAGCGCTGATCAATATACGGACTGATCAACTAGCTTCGAGCAGCTTGGTAGGAAGGGTGTTAGTTGGTATAGTGATGGGGAGGGGAGGGGCGGCGAGGGGGGCGGGAAGGGCTCTGAGCGGCAGTGGGGAGAGGAGGGGGGGGGGCGGTGACCTTGAAGCCTGACATGCTGTAGGATCCTGGCTGATCGCTGCTGGTTAAATGATCCGACCTGTCACTGATTTACGTCAAAGGTTGTGCGACTCATGTATCGGTGGCTAAAACATGTGTATCATTCTTGTACATTTCGGTTGGCTGTTCTAGCCCATTGCAACGTGTCCTAATCGTAAACAAGTGAACATTCTTCTGTTTTTGCATTTTTCTTGCAAGTTTTAATATCGACTTTTCAT
>OZ025248.1:31783490-31804478 GCA_964019135.1 Arenicola marina
AGGTAACATTTACGGTACCAGTAGCGTGTCTTCATCGCAAACAACATCACCAGCCTGATGACTGATTAAAGTAACCAGACTAGACTGAAAGCCGTTTTCTCCCCACGCTACCCCCGTACTCTATTACCGTACGATGCCTCTATTATCGCCCACGAAGATGAGCGTGTGTGATGGCGGGAAATCGTGCGTCGCGGCGCGGTAAATGGACTGTACGGCCACACAGTGTCGTCCTGCCCACATTATTACGTCGCGTTATGGCGCGAAATGTGACCTCGAGGTGGGCATGGCACTGACCCGAAGTCGGTCGGCCCCTCTCTCTCTCCCCCGCCCCATTACCCCCCTCCCCTATCTCTCTCTCTCCCACCCCCTACCCCATCCCTTCTCTGACATCCACCCCCTCACCCCCTCCCGTATTTCTCCCCCATCCCCTCACCCCATCCCCTCACCCCATCCCGTCTTTCTCTCTCCCCCACCCCCTCCCCTCTCTCTCTTCCCCCACCCCCTCCCCTCTCTCTCTCTCCCCCACCCTCTCTCCCACTCCCCTCTCCCTCCCTCATATTGTTCCACATATATATGACGCCGGGGACCGATGATGGCAGTCCCTTCCACACATTACGGTCCGGGCCTACATTCTCAGGTTCTCGTTCCTCCCCCTCCCACCCCCTCCAATTTCCCTCCCTCTTCCCCTCCCCCTCCCCTTTCCCTCCCTCTCCCGCCCCCCCCCCCCCCTCCCCTTCCACTCCCCGACCCATCCACCTAGCTGCCTTTCATCCCATATAACTCACCCATACCCGACCATTCGCCAACCCCCCCCCCCTCACTTGGTAAAACCCTCCCCCTGCCCACCCCCACCATACACGGATCACGCGCCCTGTCCGAGAGGAAGGGGGGACGGTGGCGAAGAGGCCGACGGTGGCGAAGAGGCCACCTGCCTTCCCCCCTACGCCCTCCCCTCTTCAGCCCCCCCCCCCCCTCCGTCCGAAACCTCCCACACATTCACACTTTCCCTGGGGTTCCATCGGTCTGTGACCAGTTCAAGGTCTAGTCGTGATTACTGGCCGGGGCCGGCGACGGGGGACGGCTTGAGGTGATGGTGAGGCGGTGGCGGCGGTGGCGGCGGTGTAGCTGACCGCCTCTGGGCCACAGGACGGAGTACGCTGTACCCACAGTACGCAGTACAACAACGTGGAGGCCGGAATGAATGCGAGCCAGCCGCACTCATGACCTGTTCTCGGCGCAAGAATACTTATATTTCACTTATATACCGCTTTGGAGGTCAGAAGCAGACGACACCACCGCGCGCTCTTTTTAATGCTATTTTCGGAAAGCGCGCGACTTAAGTTTCACGCCATTGCGGCCACGAAGCAGGTGACCGATGTCGGAGAACGTCTTCCTTCGCACACTGACAAAAACTCGCGGCTTCAAGGGTATTGTCGAAAATTTGAAAATCACCGAATGAAAAAATAGTCCGTGAAATGAATGGGATCGTATTCGATGTGTCACGTGACCGACGGTGGGGCAATCACCGCGGAGGGATATGCCTGTTGTGGGTACACGGTGGGATCACGTGATCACGTGATCAGGGTGGAGACCACGTCGCCTGTCGTCCATCGCATGTAGCGGGTAATGGGGGACAGGGTACGGGGGTAGGGTGGATGCCAGCGCAAGGGCAAAGGGGGGGGGGCGTATTGGGATAGAGTAGTAGCAGGACGGAGATGGGGGGGGGCATTGCAGGACCGCGTGCAGAAGGTAATGAGGGGGGGGGGGGCGCAAAGAGGGCGCGCGTATCTCCCGATTCGAGAATGGTAGCTGGACGGGAGTGGGGGCATTGCAAGACTAGCAAGTGGGGGGGGGGGAGGCCAGCACGAGAGTGTGGGGGGGGGGGTTCGGGAGAGAAGGACCGGAGAGGGGGCGTTGTAAAGTAGGTGAAGTAGGACTCGCGAAAGAGTAGGACTCGTGCGAGATGAGAGTTTCTATGCTGTTGGGACGTTAGCACGAGAGAAGTGGGGAGAGAGGAAGGTGTGGGTGGGGAGGGTGCTTCGCACGACAGGGTGAATTACGGCGCCAGAGGAAGTTAACCAGTTTTTTCTTTTGTTTTTTAGTTTCGTAATCCAGGCGACGTAACAGTATTGCGGAGCGGTCGCGCAGCGGTCGCGGAGCGGGGTTTTGAGACCTAAACGTTTAAACGGGCAACTAGTGAGAGTGCCAGTGATTTGGAGTTGTCTGCTTTTACACGGGGAGTGGTATCTGCACGTAGCTCGTCACTCTGGGTTTACACCTGCCGCCATCTTGTTCCAACTAGCTGGGCCACCGGCGTGGTCAGTGTGGGTTCAGGTACACACATCCCATCACCCCTGAAGGGGGATGAAGGGTGTAGGGGTGTGGACGAGGTCTTTCTGCTTACCAACCTGTTTCTCTGCCAACCGGTCTCCCTACCAGCCTGTCTCTCTACCAGCCTGTCTCCCCACCAGCCGGTCTGCTACCAGCCTGTCTGCCTACCAGCCTGTATTCCCACCAGCCTGTCTGCCTACCAGCCTGTCTGTCTACCAGCCGGTTTCCCCACCAGCCTGTCGGCCTACCAGCCTGTCTCCCCACCAGCCTGTCTCCCCACCAGCCTGTCTCTCTACCAGCCTGTCTCTCTACCAGCCTGTCTCTCTACCAGCCTGTCTCCCCACCAGCCTGTCTCTCTACCAGCCTGTCTCTCTACCAGCCTGTCTCCCCACCAGCCTGTCTCTCTACCAGCCTGTCTCGCTACCAGCCTGTCTCCCCACCAGCCTGTCTCTCTACCAGCCTGTCTCTCTACCAGCCGGTCTCCCTACCAGCCTGTCTGCCTACCAGCCTGTCTCCCCACCATCCTGTCTCTCTACCAGCCTGTCTCTCTACCAGCCTGTCTCTCTACCAGCCTGTCTCCCCACCAGCCTGTCTCCCCACCAGCCTGTCTCTCTACCAGCCTGTCTCTCTACCAGCCGGTCTCCCTACCAGCCTGTCTCTCTACCTGGCCGGCGTACATCCCGTGTGTGGTAGAACAGGGAACACGTAACACGGCTCACTTCCGTTCTCCCCGTGGACGACGGACAGGGGCCCTGCTATCAGATGGTCCGGCGAGGTCCCTCGTGCAGATGGACATGGCCCAGGCTTGTAACTGACCGTACCCCCCCCCCACCCTCCTCTGACCTTATCGCTATTTACTCACCGCTACGGTCCTTCTGGGCTTTAATTAAAGAAAACAGGTCGTGTCGGAGTGACCCTCCCCCCCACACCGCGTCTGGCCGCTTCATTCAAACCCCGTGATCCCCCCCGCTCCCCGGCCTTGCCCCCTCACTCTATCCCACCTTCCCACCCAACACACGTGTCGAGGCGGAACTATGGCCTGAATACCGACCAGGGTTTGTAAGGATGGACACGATAACGGCGCACGGGGTGAGGGGGCGAGTGGGAGAGGGGAGGCGGGTTGGTTGGGTGGGGGGAGGTGAGTCTCTCCCGGGTTTACTGGCAGGGGCTTAGGGCAGGGCCTTGGGGCAGGGTTTAGGGCAGGGCTTTGGGGCAGGGGCAGGGACTTGGGGCAGGGGCTTGGGCAGGGTCTTGGGGTAGGGGATTGGGGCAGAGGATTGGGGCAGGGCGTTGGGGCAGGGGCGTGGGCAGGGTCTTGGGGTAGGGGATTGGGGCAGAGGATTGGGGCAGGGCCTTGGGGCAGGGCCTTGGGGCAGGGGCTTGGGCAGGGCCTTGGGGTAGGGGATTGGGGCAGGGGATTGGGGCAGGGCCTTGGGGCAGGGCCTTGGGGCCGGGGCTTGGGCAGGGTCTTGGGGTAGGGGATTGGGGCAGGGGCTTGGGGCAGGGCCTTGGGGCAGGGGCTTGGGCAGGGTCTTGGGGTAGGGGATTGGGTCAGGGGCTTGGGGCAGGGCCTTGGGGCAGGGGCGTGGGCAGGGTCTTGGGGTAGGGGATTGGGGCAGAGGATTGGGGCAGGGCCATGGGGCAGGGCCTTGGGGTAGGGGATTGGGGCAGGGGATTCGGGCAGGGCCTTGGGGCAGGGCCTTTGGGCAGTGCCTTGGGGCAGGGCCTTGATCCCCGATCAGGGATGTCGTGAACGCTAAAACGGAACATTGGTGCCTAAGCTCGTTTAATATAAAACATAAGTCACCGCCAAGGCCCTAGCCCTGGCCCTAGCCCTGGCCCTGGCCCTGGCCCTGGCCCTGGCCCTAGCCCTGGCCCTGGTACAGAGTTATGGTGATGATGAACGTTGGTTGCTAATTGCAATCCACAATACCGACAGGGACTCCTTGTAAAATTCCCATCGTTAAAGATGCTTCCCAAAATGAGGTTGTATCACTTATCCATCATTTCGACATTACTGACGTCATCACTGAAAAGCCGTTATGTTGTATAACATAAAAGATGGGTTCAAACTAATCATCCATATTCCCTCTGTCGGCTGCCCCCTGTCTTGTGTAAGCAGTAAATCCCATGCCACTGTCTCTAAAACGTCTTGCCGATCCAGCGGTCTATACCATTTCACTGTCGGGGAGCTTTATGGAAAGACAAAAGCCGGGCGCGCCGATGAATTTAAAGTCCTTTTTGCAGGAAATCGCTTCGGTTAAAGGTCGACTAAACAAAATGATTCTTGCGATATAAAATGATGGAACCAAAGCGGTCTAGGTCCTGGCCAGAAGCCGTCACTCATCGTCAAAGTGATGCCATAGAAACGCAATGGGCACTCTGGTTCATCAGTCAAGTGCTTCACCCGAGAGTCACCGGCAGCCATTATTAATAAACTCAATGCCGGAGCGGCTCTCCCTGGGAGAGAACTACAGTGAAGGCCATTTACTCTAGTTCTGAGGCGGTCATCCTAAAGGTAAAGGCATCGGGCGTTCTCCATTTCCACCCCCCCATATCTGCGGTATAGGCAGACGAACTTTAAATCAACCCTTTTATTTGCCACTTTGACAGCTTTACATATCAGCTTATTGTCGCATTAGGTTCTTTGCCAGATGGAGTGGTCCCGCTATGAAGGAACGGCAAAGTTTACGAGCAATTGTCCCGCGCAGAAGTGTTTTCGGATTCGTTGGGAGCAATAAGAGAGCTGTTAAGACGATTTGTGTCCAGACATTGGGACGGAAAACTCTGGCGGCGGCATTGATTTCCATGCCCGACCCCGGCAGCAAGGATTCAATCCGGGTGAACAATAAGGTTGATGTATCTCCCCGAGTTGAAGTGACATACCTTGCTTGGGCTGGGTGGGGGGTGGTGGGGGGGGGGGCAGGACGGCGGAGGGGGATGAGTGTGTAGCGGTGGGGGAAAAGCGTATTTGTGATTCGCTGGCAGCTGCCGAAGGAGCTGGAGGTTAAAAAAGGGATAATTGTTGATGTCCGCTGCTTTCCACGTATTGACGGAAAAGGGAAACGCCGTCTGTATACTACACCGTGCGGGGAGCCCGTGTTTCTTTATTGTCGATCAGTATAAATACAAGACGAACAATAGTGGATTTGAAAATTATATGATTTCCATGCATTAATATTTTTAAATTATTGTTTTGTGTGTTTACATTATATTTAAATGCTATTTTTGTTCTGAAAGTGTTTGGACAAAATAAAGCTCTAGTTTCATAAATGTTACTTGGAGAAGCTAGAGCTGACATACTATATTTCCATATAGTTTCCGTAGAATTTCCATTGAGTTTCCATAGAGCTTCCGGGGGGCCTCCATATTGTAGTGATTAGCGCACTCGACCGCCAATCCATAGGTGCTGGGTTCAAATCCGGGCCCCGTTGGTGAGTCCAACATCAGCTCCGTCTCGAATTTTTTCTGTATATTTTTCTATAGAAATTCTATGGAGTTCTATTCAATGTTTTGCTACGGGCGACCAATCACAATCCACCAAACCTAACCGACCAATCACAATCCACCAAACCTAACCGACCAATCACCAACGAGTAACAGTAAGCGACCAACCAGAGCCACCCAAGCTCTTCCCGTTGTGAGAGGGCTGAACGTTGAACTGTTAACGAGGCAAACCTTTAGGCATCAATCTTCTGTGTGACGAGGTATCGTCTGGGGAACTAGACGGCAAATTGGTGGCCCAGGCAGTCCAACAAGGTGAGAGCAGGCACATGGGTTTGGAAATGAGTTGGTAATGGGGTAGGAACGGGGTAGGCACAGAGTTAAGCATATAGGGAAGGGAGGTGCAAACATGGGGGTGAAGAGTAAGTGGTGTGTGCGGGGCACCGAAAGGGGGGCGAGGGGGGGGGGGAGGGGGGCAGGGGCGTTAGTCTCTGTGGTAACTGGGCCTCCGACTATTTTTTATTCTCTTTCTACTGAGCGATCGATGTAACCGACAGTACAAGAAAGGGAACCATGGTTTGGGTTTACAAGTTTTATTTCAAATTTATCTCACAGTTAAATGCAACTAGTTGCAATTACCATTACATCATTAACTGCAATTGTCATTGCATAATGAAACGGAATCGCACATGGTTTTAATGTGTTATGTCTATTTTCCTCCCGCTATTCACTTCCATTTGAGCTGAAAGGTGACCACTGAAACGAAAGTATTTGCAAGAAATAAAGACACACCCTATCACGTATATCCATATTTATTGTCATTCACCCTGATCCTGGTCTACCTGATAATAAGGGTTCACATGTAAACCGAAACCAAATAAAGTGCAATATGTAGGAATAACGTGAGCCTTAATGTAATTATATGCCTGAGGCATAAGGCATAAATATATATCAATCAATTTGATTACATTTATAAAAATACATACCAAAAATATATTATTCGCCCCCACCCCTCTATATTTCATCATAATAGCTGTACGATTACTGATTTAGCTTGATGGCTCCTTATTGATTTACCCATATTGACACGTAGAAAATTGGCTTAGATTAATGTTCCTGGGCGTGGCGCTTGGTTGAGTTACCGCCGTGGTGTCGGGATATACTGCCGGCTGTCTCATTAGCACCTGCTCAGCTGGCGATGGCCGCCCGCTCAATATCGATAATAAATTGACAACAAATGTCCCCGTTAAATCTAACGTCTTGAGGACTTTAGTAGATCGAACGGCGCGGGTGTCGCTATCCTAGTCTGATTTGAAGGTTGTGGGTGGCGAGGCTGTTACTTAGGTGTCGCTGTTAGGGACATTAAATGTAATGACTTTTATCATAAATAAGCGACGTTTTCTTTAAGTGGTCTATTTTGATAGGCTTTCCCGCCTGGATGGTTTAGGAATGTGCTGGCGGCTCGCGTCCGATTATTTTGTAAGTGGGTGGCCAGCGACGGCGGATATGACGTCACTGTGGGAGGACGCGCGTGGTCGATGAAGAACGAGGTCGTGACGTCACTGAAGGACGAGGCCACGGCGTCAATGCAAGCGGGTGGGAGGGGGGGGGGGGTGGGCTTATGTTGCAAAACTCTGCTGATGTGATGCAGACGTCACGTAGGATCATGGTTGTGACCACTTATTAAGTCTGGATGTAAAATAATGCATTACATGTGTCGATATTAAGTATGGACATGTTGCTTTGTACGCGTGTGTGCTCAGGGCAGGATCTTTTTAATGCCTTACCCTATAAATATTTATGTTTTTCTATCAGGGTCAATGGATGCAAAAAAAAACGAATTGAATATATTTATAAGTTTTAGATCTAGGTACTCAGATGTGTGACATATTGGTCAAATGAGAAGAATATTAATAGAGAATCTGAACATCGCACACAGCGTTGCTTATCCTTCTGTAATTTTGTGCAAATTACTGGATGGCCCCGTTGGCAGTGCTGTGTTGTGAGGCAGCCATTCGTCTGTCTGAACACCCCATTCCGCGCAGTGGCCGCTGTTTGAGCATGATATACCGCGTATGGGTCGGCCGAAGAGCATGACCGTTCAAGCTAAGGTCCTTAACAGCCGGGGGTGGCTCGTTGAACATGACCCGTCCCCCTTCACCCGTCCCACCCCACCGTCGCCGCTCGCCTCTTTCCCCTGTCCTCCTCTTCCCTCACCTCACCCCACACCTCACACCTCACCCCTCACCTCCTCCTCCGCCTCACCCCTCACCTCACACCTCACCTCCTCCTCCTCCTCCTCCTCCTCCTCCTCCTCCTCCTCCTCCTCCACCTCCTCCTCCTCCCCCTCCACGACGTATAAATCACATGTGACCTCCTCGTCCGAAGCCATAGGGCACCACGAGAAAAAAAGAGAAAGGGGACACCGACTGCTAACGGTGTGTCCCGGTGTAATGTGTGGTCCGGTTTTGCCGTAACACTTTCAGACGCCCCGCCGCGGCGTAGTCCAACCACCGAGTGAGAGCGACCAACGCCTACGTCAAGCCTGTTTCCCGTCGTGGGCGACGTCGAGCGGACGTCGAACTCACCCGCTACCTCTTATTATATACGCCTACCTGGTTTTCGCACCCCCCCCCCCTCCCCACCCCCCCTGCCTCCCTCGTGGGTGACGTAAATAGGACGTCGAACCTTTTGAAATACACGCGTACCTGGTTTTCATCCCTCGATCCCCCCTCACTTTTTGGCCCCTGGCTCGAATGGCTTGTAACTGTAATTGTTGACAGCGGGTCGGCGTGGTCCGTCGTCCGCCGTTTTGCGAGATGTGACGCGATCGGGAGCAGCAGTCTTGGCCGTTGTCATTCGCGCCACGGCGCAATCCCGTTATACACCGTAAACCTTCATTAAAGCGCCCAGATGCGAGGTCTTCGGACAGCGTTCAATGGGCTGACGTGGCGGCGGCGGTAAACCGGTCGTGTCACTCCGCGGCTTGCCACAGCTTCATATTACTGCGCCATGCTCCCGACCGACCAACCAACCAACCAGCCAGCCTGGGGGCCATTTCGGGACAGACAGCCCATGACATATGCTCTTCCACCCGCTTGTTTGACATATAGTAAGTCTCCCATCCCTGCCAGTTGCTACGGTTTGGTCTATCTGTCTATGTATAGATATAGTTTGTACCCGACAAGCTGTAAACAGACTGACCCGTGTATCGTGGACGCCATTGATGCTTAACGGAGTGATGCGGTCTGCCGTCTAGCGGCCTGTAGCGATACTACCACGTGGTCTCTGCCCGGGTCAATGACGTATCATGAGCCAGCCAGGGGCGGTCCTGATGGCCGAGTTGGTAGCGTGCTCACCGAGTCCTTGAAGAGTTGTGTGTATCGGCGCATGTTAAAGGCGGCAGAGGGCGAGTTCAACGGCGTCAACTACCGAAATGCAACATTTATTCTTCATGCATCTGGTATAACATTGATCAGCCGTTGATACGAAAGTGCGAAAAACAATGCATTTGGCGCTCGCCACGCTTAAATTGAATAACTTGCATGATGGGCTTGAAACGATTTGATATTGTACTCTCAAATGTCTATAGCTTCTCAGGATGACATACACGTTTATGTTCATGTCACAGTTAATCGAGAAATCAACTTATTTGATATGAATTATGTTTACAATATAAATTGGTTACATTGTTCTAGCTTATGTCCAACTTTATGTAACTTGTAACTTATATATCACAAAGGGAAGTCAGTGTTCCTGAGTAGACGGAAAAGTAAAGGAGAAACGCTGGCTTAGTTTTAAAGCTACTCAGCGTTTCAACCTACCCCCCCCCCCCCCCCCAACAAACACACACGACTCCCCTTCTCCACCCACTCAATACGCCCACCCCCCCACCCCCACTTGGGATATTTGCTCCCATAGTCTGGGTCTGTATAAATGTAAAACCTTGCGGTAACCGTGGTGATCTCAGGGTGAATGCAGTACCCGTTTTTGGTGTCAGAAATGGAATGCGAATGGCTGGTCAACGGAAGGCCATGAAAATCCATCCAGTCGGCCTCTGATTGCTTTTGAGTGATGATTGCGCGAGTCGAGATTAATCAAAGGCTGGGTCTTTGGTTTGATACGTCTGGGTCTGTAGTTTGATGAGATCCTACACCCCTTCTATATAGCACTTGCCCCCCCCCCCACCCCCCGCCCCTCATCCCTCGCCGCTTCCCCCTCGTTGAGTCGGTGATACAGTTAACCCGTGTCACGTCCCATGGCTAGACGGTGGCCGTTAGTTATATCCGTTGTAACGGTGGGGGGCTAAGGTGGACGGGTCAGTTGCTCCCACAGGGACCCGGTCTATTTAATTAACTGTTGACTTTTCAATTCGATCGGGGCAATTTGTCATAATCTGTCAGGAGAAAGAAATCGGACGAAATCAGGTTTCCAAGGTGGGGTCGATTTGTCCGCGGCATGCCTCGTTTGCAGGCCGATAGAGGCCGCTGGCGGACTGGACTAGGCTGAACTGGTGCCCTGCCCCCCCCCCCCCCTCACCTCACCTCCGTCCCTGACCACATGCCTCTTGAGCACGGCGATAGAGGCTTGAGCACAGGGATGGCTGGTTCCCCGCTCGGCTGCCTGGTGCCACCCGCTCAGTTGATTCCCGCTTGGTGCTGGACCCGATCGGTCCCGGACTAAATCTGACAAATGGAGTTTAGTTCTACCGCCCTCAAGCCTTTCTTATTGAATTTAGGGCCGTGGTCGGTAGTGAATGTCGATAGCCCCTTTGCCCAATATATCTGTCTACGTTTTGTGGGGGTGTTAGCGATGTAGAGATGGGACGCGGAAGACAGTCTGTGTATAAAGCAAGCTGGGAGAAGCAATCTGGTCTGGGCCCATTATTTTATTGCCCCTTGAACGGTAAACTGTGTGGGCTTTGGTAGGAAGCCTTACCGTGCGAGGGCTTCACGTCAAATTGAGCAAGGCGGGATCGGGGCTGTAAAACCAAGACCAATTTTCTGCTTGCCTTGTTATGCTGAAGTGTCGATGCCCGTTTATAAAAAAAATCAACTCGCAACCGAGCTTCCGGAAAGGTGCTAACATCGAACTCAAGGGTCACTTGGTGCAAACGCGGCGTAGACCGAGCTCGCGGCCTGTAGTTATTGGTGATTTAAACGTATTCCTGATATTGGCAATTAACAAGAACACACGCCAGATTACAGCCAATGCAAAAATTGAGCTAATGGTGTCATTGGGTGAATACGGTTCCTGCTTGTTGACCTACTTGTCGACGTGTTCCTGTGACACCACGTGGTAGTGTGGCGTGTTATCACATTATGGCCTCTTATAGCACGTGTAGTGAGAACACCATTGGTTATTTCTATATCCTCGTACAATACATGTCGGTATGTCAATCATCCCGGCCTAGAGATGACCCATTGAACTAGTTGGCGTCGGGGTGGTCAATGACATGTCCCGTTATGTTGACCAGTCACCGGTCGTTGCGTCAGGACATCTATCAATATCGACATCGTGGGGGGTCCTCGTCCTTGTGTCGATGTGTATCTGGCTATAATACCATCGATTGTTCTCCTATCCGCCGCCCATAGAACTCGCCGTGGCTTCCTTGCTGTTGTTGCTGTGTTCCTGGTTTGTCCAGCGAGGGAAGGCCCGACGCGGTTCGGACAATACAGACTTCCTTATGTAATTGAATAACCCTGCTGGGAAGTATAGCGCCAGATGCTTGGTTCTCCGCCGTGGCTGGCCCTGGTCAGATCCGGGCCGGCCTCTCAGCTAAGGGGTTGATCGTGTAGTCAGAGATAGAGATGTAGAGACATGGAGGGAGAGACAGACAAGGTAAGGAGAGAGGGAGAGACAGGGAGGTGGAGAAGGAAATGAGCGGGAGAACTACAGCGGGTAGATGTGATAGAGTAGTCCGAAAATAGATGTGTAGACACGGAGGGTGAGAGTGAGAGTTAAACGGGAAAGGGAGAGACAGCCCCATGAAAAGACATATAAGGAAAGGAGAGAGATCGCGAGAGAGATCAAAAAACGAAAATGAGAGAGAAAGTTTTTGTTGGAGAGAGATAAAGAGAGCTCTTAAATGGAGAGAGGGAAAAGCTCTTAGATGTAAGATTGATAGATTACTCAGAGGTATTAGGAGAGAGAAGGGGAGGAAACAAAAATTGAGAACGCGCGAAGTAGGGACAAAAATGATGGAATGGGAGAATGTAGGGCAAGAGAGAGAGAGAGAGACGGGCAGGTGAGCGATGTGTGCCATATACGACAGCGCTTGATCCTTATAAAGGGATAATTGTCTAAAAGGAGGCGTCCTCAGAGGCATAGAACGGTCCAACTCAACCGAGTCGCGTGCGTACAATAGTTGGATGATGGATGAAACGACCTAGTTTTGTCTAGTCTTCCGGCGTCCACTCCCGTCAGCTCAGCTCCTTCTAAGCCGCGGCCTAAGCAATGGTCGGGTTTTAATATAATAGGGATGCAGAATTTTGTTGCGTGTTTTTTATATATAAAAGGAACCTTAAATGCATTAGTATGTCGAGCTTTACCGGGCTGAGGGTTTCTTCCGCGTGGTACGGCTCCCCGGTTCGCTCCGTCGGCGGTTGTTTTACGCTGAGCTGGGCGACACGTTAGCGGAGGGGTAGGTAGCATGGGCTGAAGGAGTTGTTGGTGGGCTGGCAAACCTGAGCACGCCAATTCGCCCGACGCTTTACCTCGGGTCTTGCCCCAAAGATTCTGGCGACGAGGAGGTAAAGGAGATTTAATGAACTTGCGGACTTTGATCGATGACATTGGGGAGGTTGGGGATGCGTGGGAGAGGGGATGGTGGTGGGGTGTGGGCTGTGGTTGTGGGGGTGAGAGGGGGTTTGCGGAGAGCAGATGGCGGAGGAGGGGCGTTAATCAGCGAGGTACTCTTCGCGTGAAGTGCCCCAGAGTGTCTCTGGCAATGATGTTTGTGGCGAGAGGCGCCCTAGAACACATGTTTCCTCGAGCTGTCGATCAAAAGAAAGTCTCGATTGGATTGTGCAGTGGCGATCCGTCTTGTCATTAGAAGTCATTTTGTCATTATCCATCATTTGCCGTCATGTTGCCACTGTCCGCCATCTTGTCATTATTCGCGATCTTATCATTATCCGCCATCTTGTCACTGTCCACCATCTTGTCATTATCCGCTATCTGGTCTTTATCAACAGCTTTTTCAGTATTACCCATTTTGTCATTTGTCGGCGGCTCTTTCAGTATTACATATTCTGTCATTGTCAACAGCTCTGTCAGTATCACATATTCTGTCATTGTCAACAGCTCTGACAGTATCACATATTCTGTCATGGTCAACAGCTCTTTCAGTATCACATATTCTGTCACTGTCAACAGCTCTGTCAGTATCAGCTATCGTGTCATTCAGTACCCACCATTGTGCCACTCCTAGCCATCGTGTGTGCCTCCACTTGTGCTCCCAAGAGTTCCGCTCTGACTTGTTCCAGGTTTAAGACTGTATTGCCTTCAGCTGCTATGTTCATGCTCGTGACTCACACCCCGCTCTGTTATTTGGTATGAAATTGTGTTTTAGACTAGTACGCAAAAGACTTGTTTTTCCTGCTAATGATGGCAGTGAGACAAAGACGTCTGTCCGTTGACAGGTGTTGACAGGTTTTCGCGACATGTTTTATATACCCGTCAACAAGATCACTTGTATTGTTAGAGTGCATTTCCACGAAGTCCTCTACGAAGTATTATGAATCAGATTGTTTGGACTCTAAGGCAACGGTGTCCTCTATTCCATAAGGACCGACATAATGCTCATTACCGTTAACGCTTGTTGCTGGTACACAGCAAGGCCGGCTGAAACCAAAGGCAATTGAATTGCCATCAATACCTTTGAGGTGAAGACGAGATCGAATCAGCGAAAGTCTTCTTGCCCTATAAGCAACCTTATCCCGCCAAACACCGCTCGGGTTTGTCTTGATCAACCCGGTGTTTTGTGTCCCGCCACCCGACAACAGCCGTTGACTGTTGACCGAGAGTCTGAATCACTTTGAAACTGCAACAACAATACCCTTCGTTCAGCCCTGGGTTATCTGCTGGTTCTAAAGGCGGCGCGGGGGTAGGTGGGTGGCACTCCCGCGCGGCAAAGTTCATCTCTCCAGGCGTTGTTGATACGGATCGGGCTTAACACGGGTCAGTCAGACATGGTGCTGGCGCGGCTGGCGCTAACCTTGCGGGGATAATGCAGTAGGCCAGGCTCATCCCTGGATGGTCGTTGTCGTGTCTATTGAGGCTGATACAGCTGGTGGCAGGCCCCCGCATGCCCGGGATCGCTGTGAGGGAAGGTTGCCTCAACGGTGTGGATGTTTTCATTCCATTTAATTAACTGATCCAGACGGCTGGAGATGTGTCCGGATCTAAACAGAAGTCGGTTTTTTTTATCTAAAATTATGCCTTCGGCATCGACTAACAAATAAAGACATCTGGGTATGTTCTGTTTGGACAATATCTGCGTTGCAACGGCTGGGATTGTACGGCTGGTTACATCCCCCCCCCCTTCCCCCACTTCCTCCCCCCCCCCTTCCTCCTCCAGCCCCCCCCCCCTCCACAACCCCCCACCCCCTCTAGCCGCTCGCGATGATAATAGAGCTGGTGAGTGACACGTGTTAATAACGGAATAATTTTAATCGAGATGCCACGACTAAAGCGACCGAAGGAAACACCTTTTAACGTGTTGATGCGGCGTTAAGGTGACCACGAGTAGCAGGTGGCCTGCTCATTGTGGATAAACCATCCAGTCGATTGCCAATCATTTATGCGTCACGTATTTAACTACCGATGTGGGGGTTATCGCCATGTTCCCCGGGTATTATAATAGGCACTTTGGGTGATATATAAATGTATAAATACACGAAGCAGGTGTTGAGGACTTGTGTACGGCTAGTGCGGTGAGATGGGCCCGGCGCCCCGGGCTGTTGGCCACCCAGTGTGACCTCCACATCCCAACATTGCATCCCGGGCGTCTATCTATATACCCAATTAAATACCCCTCTCCCCATGTGGCCTCTCCTCCTCTCCTTCGCCCCCCCCCCCTCCTCTCAAGTTAGTCCCCTTTTCTCCTCCGCTCCCCTCCGCCCCCCACCCTCCCGCCTCTTCTCCGCCCCCCCCCATCATTCGCCTCCACCCCTCCTCCGCCCCCCCCACAGGTACCATAAAGCAAGAGACACATCCATTACGGAACATCTTTAATCAACCACCAACCATCACTGTACAGTTAACACATGCTGGACAGCAGAAAACAATTGATTTCCAACTTGTTATCGATAACAGCTTGTTAACAGCGCGATGTTAACCCCGCGTCCACGCCGCTACCACTTGTTAACAGCGCGATGTTAACCCCGCGACCACGCCGCTACCACTGGTTGCTCTTCGATATATCGATTTATCGATCAATCGCTGGATTGATATATAGTCGATACATAATAAGGCATCCTGTGCTAGTCAAGTGTCTGGTGCGGTCCGCCAACGTCAGGCCCCACAAAGCTTCTTTCCCGTCGCATCTGCAGGTCTGCTAGCAAGTATATATACATATATTTATAAATATTATAAATATATATATACATATATATTCTTGCATGGGATAATACAGCAGTTCGCCATAGTCAACAAAAAGGCAGTGGTTACAGACGTTAGCTTTCTACACGGAAATTGATACACTATTTATCACATGAAAATCAAGTTGAGTGTTTATTTACCAGTTCATACTATGCCGATTACCTTGCCTTATCGTCATGCCGGCAATGCTTCAGCGTGACCGGCCACTGTCGCACATGTTGAGAGGCTATAGCACGTGTCGGAGCCTCCACAGTACAGATATGCAATAATATCCAGAGTATGTCTATGCTGTATGTCGACATAGGCATATCTTCCCAGTCCAGACACTCGGTGTTTTAACGTCAACGCTGGGTTAAAGTAATTGACACTCCACTCCACTTCAGCGTCTTCTATGACGCCGGTCGGCACCAGTCCTTCGCGCCTGGTTCCCCGTTCTTCCGTTCGCCTCGTTCCCCGCTGCTCCGGTCGCTGATTCATATGTTGGCGTCTTAAAGGTGTTTTACGTGACGCTAGCTTTAATGTGGTATATTACGCTAATACATAAGCTGTATTATAGATCTATAGATATATATTGACCATTATTGTATTATTACACCAATTTTGCGCCTTGGTTGTAAACTACGGAATTGGAGCAGGATATGTAGATTATTCCATACGGCGGGGTCACGTGGTTTACGTGGATGGCCGTACAGGACGTCGCCTTTAGCGTCCAGGGCAGGGGTGTGACGGGGGAGGAGGGGGGCGGGGGTAGGTTACCATGACGTCGCGGTTGTCTAGGTGATTGACAGACGTGGGGTAGCGAATGGTGACAAGAGTGATATATCGGTGCATTACGCGTGCTATCCTTGTCTTTGGTTACGGTTACCGTGCCAACGACATCACTGTGATATATTCATTAGGTGAAAGAAGCACTCTTGCTCGGCCGTGTTGATTTATACGTTTCATGGCTGTCCACTATTGGGGGGGGGGGGGGTATCTCCCCTGACGCACCGTAAAACGTGATAAAAGCAATACAACTGGTATATTGCGATTGAATTGCAATATCTGGTTAGCTATGGGATGACCCCATATAATCTGTGAGATCGGTGAGATCTCTTCCGATCTGTGGTGCACATACCTGGTATCAACCAGTAAACAAAAACTGGTCTACCCCATTAAGCCTCAACGTATTGAGTGTCTCGAAGCCGGCTTCAAAACGTCTATTTCTACGGACTATATCACTTTGCCCCCCACCTCACCTTCCTCACAAAGAGTGTCTATTTGTGCTTTGCAGAGATAGTTTGACAAAACCCCGAAATCAATTTTGAGTCAATTGAGTTAAGTGGACAAACCTGCATTTCCTGGCCATTGGGAAGCCGCGGGCGATGCCATCCCACGGTGCTTGTCTTCTCCTTATATGGCTGGACCGACTGTTCAGCCCCGAGGATGGCTGATGTAAGGCTGCGGTAAGCCACCATGGTGCTGATTGTATTCTGCGCCTATGGGCCAGCGGTGAAGTGAGAGCCGAGGCGGGCCCTGCGGCCAGAGGAGCCTTTCTTTCAGTCTCCTCTCCTCCCGCTCTCTCCCTCCCTCCCTCCCTCCCTCCCTCCCTCCCTCCCTCCCTCCCTCCCTCTCCCTATCTATCTTTCTCTCTCTCGCTCGCTCCGTTGTCGCAGTAAAGGCAAAAAACAGGATATGGCTTCAAAATACAAGGAACGCAAAATAATATCGGGCCTCGTCATATATATATATATATATATGGGAGTGTGTGTGGGTGAGGGCGAAGGGGGAGCGGGGTGGGGGTGGGGGGGGGGTTTATAGTCTGGTGGACTTGGTCTCTGTTATACTGCTGTACTGCACGCCATTGGGCGTCTTGTGCTTGCCCTTCTTGCAGTAACCGAGGAAGATGTCCTTGAAAGTGTCTCTGAACTGTCTGCTCATAATGCAGTACAGGATGAAGTTGACGGCGCTATTGACGAGCACGATGATGTCCCAGACGTCGCCGAGAGGTACGTAGATGTTGACGAAGATGTCGTTGTCGACGCCGCTGAGGAAGGCCAGCGTGCCCTGCGGCAGCTCGGCGACGACGAAGCAGAGGACAACCGCCACCAGCATGGCCGTCGTCCGGTTGTGTTCGTTGGCCCGCTCCGACTCGGCCTTCTTGCCCTGCGACTTCAGCCGGCGCCGCTTCTTGTCGGCCATGTGCATGGCGTGGATCAGCAGGCTGCTCAGGACGGTGAGCAGGACGCAGGGCGCCACCTTCAGCACGACCCCGAAGACCCAGTAGTTGAACATCATGTGGAACTCGGTAACGTAGTCGCTGACTTTGAACCAGTAGCCGACGCCGTTCTCCGCCGTCCGCGTCGTGTGCAGCACGTAGTTGGGGATGCAGAAGAGGACGTTGGCGATGAGGACGCCGATGATGGTCACCTTGGCCCGCCGCAGGTTGCACAGCTTGGGCCCCAGCGTGTGGTGGCACACCACGATGTACCGGAACACGGCCAGCGACACCGTCAGCCACATGGCGATCGTGTGGCACGTGATGATAAAGTTCTGGTTGAAGATCAGGTAGATGATCCAGCCCTGCGGGTGGCCGTAGCTCTCATCCGGCACGGACACGCAGTAGAAGTAGATGGCGTACGGCAGGTAGGAGGCCATGGTGAGCATGTCTGCGATGGCCAGGGCCGACAGCAGGTAGTTGGTCGGGGTGACCATGTTGCGCTGGGTCAGCACCATGATGTTCATGATGTTCGAAATGATGCCGAAGACGCAGACGACGAGACTGGCGTAGCCATGGATACCTTGGTACCACACGCTGAAGTCGTCCAGGTTGGACTGTTGCTTGAGCACCAGCACCGACTGCTCGCCGCCCGTCCCGTTGCCCACGGTGCCGTTGGCGCCGCCGGCCCCCGCCGCCCCCGCCACACCCGTCGCCGCCGCCATCGCCGACGCGGCCGTGAAGTTGAACGCGCTCGTCACCGCCATGCTGACGTCACTCGCCATCGCTGACGTCACCGGATGTGACGTATTTCCTCTCTCCGCGATGGAGGAGATATACCTACGCAACACGCGCGTCTGAAACGTGCTTTTATATCTTCCAGGCGCGTCGTCTAGGGAACCCCACTGTCGCGCTGCACCCTGGGATACGTATATGGCTATCGGTCGTCAATGTATGAAGGTGAAGGCCTGCACCGCACGCTTACATCCAGTACCGGATGGAACCGTGTCTAATTCCATAGCAACACTTGTATCCGGTGGTAGATGTCAAAACCCGCCGATTAGTGTCGCTGCGGGAAGAAAGTAACCCGCGGAAGGCAACCGGTGTGGCGATCTAGCAGCGCCGCAGGCCTAGGCCCTCTCCGTCGGGCGGCGTGCAGAGGGGAGGGGGGTATAACTGGCGTACCAACCCCCTCAGACCGGGCGTCAAACGACGCTGAACGGAACCCCGCCGCGAAAACGGCCCCAAGTCAGCCTGATGTCATGAAGCGACGGGGCAGAATCGATGAATCTTGGGCGACACGCAAAGGGCGTCTCCGTGCTTCACAGCCCGACCGCCGGGGACACGGCTGGGGAGGGTGGGGGATGGGGGCTGTCGTGTACCCCCCGCCGCCGCCGCCGCTTACCGCCGCTTGAGACGTGGAGACCCGGGGTAGGAGTCCTGGGACCTGGCGTGATGAATCTCCCGCCAAAAGCAGGCCGCTCGAGCGTGCGATGTAGGCGCAGCGCTGGCTTTATCTTCTTTTCTCACTATGATACCTATTCTCAAATTTTTTTCTCCCTAATATCGCCCTCTCCTCTTCTTCCCGTTGCATGTATTTGTTCCGTAGCGTTAGCGTATTGCGGTGTTAGGAGACGCGTGCTGTGGGTGTGTCTGTCTTCGCTGGGGAGGCCAATGCCGGGGGTTTGTCACCCAGGGTGTCACACTCAGGGTGTGTGTCAGGGAGGTACCGGCTACCAGCCAGCCAGACAACCAGGAAACCAGCGAACTCCTCGAGCTTTAGCTCCGGGTTAGTCGCCACCTCCTCTGTTGTCCAGCGGTCGGCTGTGGGTTCCTGCTATTCACCTTCTCCAGACACCTATTACTATCCATTAGAGGCCGTACCCCCGTCAATGCATTGGCTTGTGGGGCCACGTGACAAACACAGTGTCCGATCACCAGGGCTGCTGTCGCGCCGCCTGGCGTATTAAGTCAATGTCAGCACACAACCTGTCCACAACGTTGGGACTACGTCGGCACAACACCCACCCCAGACAACTGCAGCCGTCATCGAGCGGTACCCGCTAACTCATGTGGTCCCGTGAGTGAGCGCTACGTGGGCGACGTGACGCTATCCAACGTTTTGTAGTCGCGTGAATGTTAGATCCCACGTCGGGTAGGTTGTGTCATAATAAGCGGTGGTCACAATCTGTGGGAGGGGCAGCAGGGGTGAGAGGCAGACACATCGCTTGGGGTTGTGGCCGTCATCCAATGCAAGCTTATCACACTGCGCATTCCGGTCACACAACAACTGTGGTTAAGCGTGGCTAAGTGTCCAGCCCGGGATTTGTATTTAGTGTATCCCCGTGTGTCTGTGGGTATATATGATGAAGTTCTCTTACTAATCCCTGGTACCGTGTCCCGGCTGAGCACCCAGGAGCAGCAGGCAGGAGGCAGCAGCAGCTCTGTGCTGTGACAAGACTACCGCGGCCCGTGGTGGTCAGGGCGGCGAGTGACTGCGCTGGCCCGGCCGGCCGGTCGCATGGTGATCCAGGCTGTGTGTCCCGTGTCTGCCAGGCCGCTGGGTGGGTGGGTCGGTCGGTCGGTCCGTCGGTCGGTCAGCTCGCGGCAGGTGTGGTGTGGTGTGGTGCTTGTGGCCACGCTGTGGTGAAGACGACGATGCGCCGTGTGGTGTGTGTGTGTGTGTGTGTGTGTGTTATGTATGGGTGGATGGAGGTCTTCCGTTCCGTTCCCCGCCAGTCAGTCAGCCAGTCAGCCAGTCAGCCAGCTTTCCTGGTGTAGTCCTTGTGCTGTGGTCACCGGATTGCGGTCTGACCAGCGGGCGCGCTGTATCCCACGGCCTTCCGTCCTCACTCAGCCACAACAAGCCTGCCTCCCGCACGCGCTCTCTCTCTCTCTCTCTCTCGCTCTCTGCATGTGTCCACCCGGCTCGGCCCGGCCCGGTCCGACCCGCCTGCCTACAGACTCTCGGGTCCCAGCGACTCCAGCCCGGGGCTGACTGGATGGCCGCTGAGCTGAGGAAGGCCGGCGGCCTGCCTGCTTGGGCGGCCTGGCTGCCTTGGGCGGCCTGGCTGCCTTGGGCGGCCTGCCTGCTTGGGCGGCCTGGCTGCTTTGGGCTGCCTGCTTGCCCTGGGCGGCCTGGCTGGGAGGGTGGCTGGGCCCAGAGGCGGGTCGGGGTCTGTGTGGCGCGGGTGTCGCCGCGTCAGTCGGGGTGGGTCCCGCGTGGGGTAGAGGACGGGCGGAGGCTGGGGCTGCCTGGCTCCCAGGCGGTGGGCCGCGAGAGATGCCTGTCTCAGCGTCTGGAATGAAATCAACAACCACGTTAAGCTGGAAATGCTCTCAGATTGCAATCACATATCCAAATGGAGGAATAAAGGAAGGAAGGAATGACATCTTTGTTTTGCTCTTTAGTC
>OZ025248.1:31804678-31832716 GCA_964019135.1 Arenicola marina
GGGTTACTTTCAACTTGTATGGTGCATTTATCTTTTTTTACCCTTGGATCTGATAGCAATTGTTGCACTAAGCCCGTTATGTTTCCATGCTATGAAAACACTGTATCTGAGATGATAATTACTATGCGCTAAACCGTCTGGCTCACCAAGGAAGTGGTTTATATTACGTGAAAGCACTCTGTTTGATACAACTCTCCCCCAAGCCCCGTTGTCACACATATAGCGAGGTGACTATTCTGTGAAACACTCTGTCTGCGGTTAGTTAGACCTAGCGATGTGTGGGATACAACGCGGCATGACACCACTGCCAGGCAGAGCTAATCTGCCTCCATCAATCTTGCTTGGCAATAATATATGTAGGGTTTTATCGCCCACACACACTTTGCCGCATTTCCTCTTGTCCCTCTTCCCACCCGCCACTTTCCGAGGACAGCAGACGACATTTCGCTGCGCCCCGAGTGGCCAGAGCGCGCGCTTTTTACGGCTTCTGTGTAACGGTGAAATATTGACCATTAATAAAAGATGACACAGCGCAGAGCTGGTGTGGCGGGCGGAATGGTGGCCGCTGTAAAAGTCGCGCACATTGTCGATCGGAGGCGATGCGCAGATCTGTCATCCGCTTGTGTAATTGCCAAATGACGTCGGTATTAGTTGTGGCGTCCGTTTCGCACCATGGCTGCCTGACCACGTGAGTTTCTTTGTTAAACTATCAGAATGATGTGAAGTTTTAGAAATATGCAGCATTAATATCGGGTTTTTTTGGCTAGAATTTTTAATCAGATGGAAGGCCAGAAAGCCCATTGTTTCGTGCGACCGTTTTTTCTACTGCAGCAGATGAAATACCCCTTGGTTGAAAGCCATACCCATGTCCCTGAGTTTCGATTCAGTGATCAACCCGACTGCCGCCTCTATTCTATCCTCGTCCTTTCCTCAAGCAAGAAATAATCACAGAAAGTCCTATCTCGATGAGCAACCTTAACCTATTGATGGTAACCAATTTCCATTTCTTGATGTGTCAAAACTAGGAGACACCCTAGGTTGAAGTCCTCCCGTGAGTAATAGAAGTAAGCATTCAACCAGATAATGACGTACCGTGTTGTGCTGTGAGCGATAATGGACGTAAAACGAGCGTCGGTCGCTTATTATGAAAAGGGTCCATTACCGTTTTCCGACGGATTAGATACCATTAATTTAGCTGGTATCAACCAACCGATAGACTCGAACTGGGATATGCCAACTGAGCTCAGAGACGTGTGAGCCTGTACGAGCACTTCACCGCATACAGAGGTAAGGTGTGGAGCCGTTAAACACGTTACCACATCGTATGACCGGTATCACGTCATGTGATCATGATGTGCCAGGGATAGCGCGATAGCCCAGTGGATTAGTGGGCCTCTTAGAGCGCTGGCATTCAGCGCTCTGGCCACCTGAGGGCCAAACGGCACGTGGATCGGTGGTTCGAGCCTCGCTGTGGTCATGTATGTGTGGTCGCAGGATAAAGTTCCGTGTCCTTCGTCGCAAAGAGTAGGGGGTTACCCCGGGGACATGGCTCCGCTCTCCCTTCCTTCTCCCGTTGACGCGATATGACCAGAAAGGGTTCAAGCGTCCTCAATATACAACCGACTATGATATGCGAACAATAGACCGATCCAGGCCGTCAATCATTGACTGACGTCACTGTTGCGTTTATCCAATCATGTGGTGAAAAAATGTGCGTTATGTCGGTCAGACAAATCGGATAAACATAGCTGATGATCCCATGGCCACGCCGCCACCCCAAGCAACATGTGAGCCCCCCGGCCACGCCGCCACCCCAAGCAGCATATGAGCCCCCTGGCCACGCCGCCACCCCACGCAACATATGAGCCCCCCGGCCACGCCGCCACGCCACGCAACATATGAGCCCCCCGGCCACGCCGCCACCCCAAGCAACATATGAGCCCCCCGGCCACGCCACCACCCCACGCAACATATGAGCCCCCCGGCCACGCCGCCACGCCACGCAACATATGAGCCCCCCGGCCACGCCGCCACCCCACGCAACATATGAGCCCCCCGGCCACGCCGCCACGCCACGCAACATATGAGCCCCCCGGCCACGCCGCCACCCCAAGCAACATATGAGCCCCCCGGCCACGCCACCACCCCACGCAACATATGAGCCCCCCGGCCACGCCGCCACGCAATCATAGCTGATGGTAGGTACAAGTGAGAAGTACGCATCTCCGAAACTGACAACAAAGTGACATGTTGCGTTGTATGTCGAACTTGTTTGTCCGACATAACGACGTTTGTTTGTCCGACGTCAGTGAATGACTGACAGTCTGGATCGGTGAATAGTAACATGCTTTATGCTTCACCTGTGTTGTGACAGCCCACATTGCTCACGTAGCAATGACGTGGTTGGAATACCTGATGCTGACGAGCGGAAGTGTCCACGACATTAGCAAAATACTTCCGCCACCCACCCACCCACCCACCTCCGATTCCTCCCAAGTTTCCTGCGGCTTCCAAGACGTTACTGCAATACAGCCACGACCGGAGGGAGAAGTGACGCTGATTTCGCTTTACACCGCGCTATTTATCTCAACCAACCACGGGCCTCGGCGTGGTCAAACCGGATATGACGGAAGTTCTTTGTGCGTGGGGGCGGGTACCGGCTGCTCCTCCTGGGATCATATGTTGCGTGGCGTGGCGGCGTGGCTGGGGGGATGATATGTTGCTTGGGGTGGCGGCGTGGCCATGGCACCATCTCGGGAGACACGGCCCCAAGGTCGAGGGGTGAAAGGCGAGCGTCATCCAGACTGACCCCCCGATGATGTATCGCGTCGCCACAAGGGTCCCCTGGCGGCAGGGCGGAGAATTAATCCGGGCAAAAACGGATTCTCGGGTGACGGCAAAATAATCACGGTGGCTGATTTTAATGTGACCGAGATCATTTCCCTGGTGCTCGAGGTGATTGGAAATCCGCCGCCTTAAAGTCGCGTGCACCAGCCTCGTGGGGATTATAGTCATGCGACCCTGACTGGGGTCTGCCACTGGGTCTGCCACTGGCAAACTCTGCCACTGGCAGACCGTCCACTGGCAGACCAGGCCGTCATCTTAAGATGTAATACTCTGTTCACTTTTCTCGTGTGTCATGTTTTCCATAACCCGGAGGAATGTGATTTCTCTTGTAGACTAACATATCTGAACTTTAACCTCGATCAACTTTGTCCAGGTTTGGTCTGTTTCTCTTTAAAGCAGCCTACTTACATGCGCCATCTTCGATTTTTTACATTTTAGAATCAAATCTAAAAGGATCTCAAAATTAACATGCATATGTTTTATATCTCTTTGATGTCTGTAAAAGAACAACTTCAACATAAAACCGCGCGGTTTATTTATATCGCGCGGACGTGATAGCGAGCCGCGGTCGACATCACACAGAATACCGAACAGCGAACAAGCGCGCACAGATATAAAGCCGCCCACCAACTTCTGCTCAGGTAAACAAATCTGCTTTTCTCCGGATAGCCCACAGGCTTAGGATTTCAATTCAAGAGAGAATATGCTTGTTTGACATGGAGAAGCGGTTGGTAATACCAACAATTACAGAATATATTACTTTAACGTTTCTTTAAATGTGTTTACACAATGTATTGTTACATGTCCGCACCACCCGGCCGGGTACCAGTGCCATATTCCACAAAAGTGTCGTAGACAGAGATTTTGTCGTAGTTATTTGAAATACGACATTCAAGATTGTTTTCGAGAATACGAATACGTGAAGGCGACAACACGTGTTGCTTGCTATGTCGGCTTTCCGAGCCGCATGAGGGCCGAGTGGACTGTGGCGACACCAGTAGGGCAGATGACGCCGACAATGACGCGAAATGTGCTAGACAGGGAGATGTTCTGGGCGTGTGCAAGGGCGGTCAAACCGGCGACCTTTGAAGAATGATTGGAGAACCCGCTACAATTATAGCAGTGGGCCAAAGACTTCTCCAGACGGTCACCGCCCCCCCCCCCCCACCGCCCCCAATGCGTCTCCTCCCAACCCCCAGCCGGAGTCGCGACCAGGTTGCTTTGGTGTCACAAGCCGCGGGCTGACACTGCGCAATGATGGCCATGGCACCGCCTCACTAATTACTGCCCCAGTAATGGATGACGTGCCGGACTGTAGCTTCTCGAAGCGCTTCGCCTCGTTATTAACCCCTCGCCTCGCCACCACCCTCCTACCATGACCCTATTGCAGGCTGCACTGTCTGGCTTAAAGGCCTCTTCCCCCGCCACTGCCGCCCTCCGCCTTCATGTATTGTACTCTGGGATATTGCCCCGCCAGTGGCTATAACTCGTCTTCCCTCCACTAGATGGCGCCACCGCTCGCTTTGGGAGCCGCTCTGTCCGGTTCCGGGCTGGGGTCAAGGAGCCCCTATCACGGCGCCTCTGTGATGTACAAGTTCTGCTGTTCCAACTGACCTATGCTAAAAGCCGCCCACACATAGAAACCCAGAATGGACATATATCATCCATTATTATCCCCTCTGTTAAAAGGACTAATTGAAAGTAAACCGTAATACATGGTTTCATTTTAACTTCTACTTAAAGGAGTGATATCAAAGTAAGATCGTAAACGCCTTTACTAGGTTTCTCTTGATATTAATTAAGGTTATTAGTGTGGACTAACCTCCCAAGTGACGAAGGTGCACCGAAGTGTGAGAACTCAAGTGAGAGAGTTCGAGATCTGCAATGGAATAATTATTAAATGACGGGGGTTCACGATGATCAGATTAGTACATGGTGACGTTAAAGCAATATGCTTACATGCGCCATCTTAGATGTTTTACAGTTTAGAATCAAGACTAAAGTATCTCAAAATTTATGATGCATATGTTTTTATATCTTTGGTTCTGTAAAACAAACATTTCAACATAAAACTGCGCGGTTTATTTTTATCGCGCGCGGACGTGATAGCGAGCCGCGGTCGACATCACACACAAAATAGCGAACTGCGAACAGGCGCGTAAGGATATAAAGCCGGCCACCAACTTCTGCTCCGTTGACCAAAATGCTTCTCTCCGGATAGCCCGCAGGCTTTCAGGATTTAAACTCAAGACAGAGTGTATTTATTTGACATGGAGAAGAGATTGGTAATACAATAAATTACGGAATATATTGCTTTAAAGACATATAAGGATGTTTTCTTGATCTTGGACCAAGAAGGCCTAATCAGCCAGAGTTAAAAAACAGTTTTCGTACACCGACAAAACTAATGCCACGAAAAAAAAATCCTTAAGCGCCAGGTGATTTATCCCTCCACGTTACTGTTGTAGTGGTGTGGTTAGTTACCACAGTGCGGGGCGTCACCAAGGTAAGGTGGGTCTCCGTGGATAGTTAAAGCTGTCACAAGTACACCCGTTGTTTTCATCCACTTTCAAACAAAACCAGACTCCTCTCGATTCCCCGAGCAAGTACCGTTAGTGATTAAGCAACAAGCCTTGCGTAACCCGCTTTTTACTTTCAGACCTTCTATCTAACCTTTCTCCTGGACCAAGGAGTCTTGATCCCGGATGGTCCGAACGAAGTCTGACCTAAATGTATTTATCACTCACTGTTTGCCCTCGACCAAGGACTCCTAGCCGTTGGAAGAAGGCTGTATCCCTCAATGTAGATGCCTGGCCCCTGGTAAAAGATGCCCGGATCGTGTGCCTGGGTTCGGTTGCGGTGGCAGGGCAACGGGAAGCAGCACTCGTCGGCTCAATGACACAATTAACCGGTCCCCATTGGGAAGTCAAGGCAGGGAGGCCACCTTAAATGAAATCTGATTGCCCTTCAAAGGACTTGTTGACGGTGGCAGTGAATCAGTGTCGCACCGGCCAGCTGCTGTGGGCTGGGCTGGGGTGGGGTGGGGTGGGCGGGCAGGGCGACAGGGGCGGGCCGGGCGGGCGGGGCTGGATGACACAAGGGCGGGGTAGCATTTGGGTGTGTTAGCACTGGGACGGAATGGTATTGGGGTCAGGTATTTGGGAGGGGGACGGAGAAAAGTGGGAGGATATTGGACGGGTTGGCATGCGGATGGGGTAGTACGTGGGCGATGTGACCTTGGGACGGTGGCTGTTGCGGGGATAGAGCCATCGTGGAACAGTGTCGCCCTCTGGCGGTGTGGCGGCCAATCGAAATTCCGTTCTCGTCTGTCACGGATCAACCCGTCTCAAAAACACTGCACGCGCCATTATGTCCCATTGTACTAAGATATGGAATTGTGTGTTTGATCATCTGCGAGTTATCGCATGTTAAAATACTTCCCGTAAAGGAGTATTATGGTGCAGCTTGTGTCCCCAGCGAGCCACGTTACGGGGGCTTCATGCCCCGCGGTGCCAGTGTCTTATGCCTTTACCAGATTAAGATGCCAAGTTTTCTTTCGAAAGTGATCCATGTGAGTTTTTACTGAAGAGAATGGTAGTGAAATGGGGGCCCACTGTGGCCTTCGTGTGCACGACAGCGGTCTACAACCCTAACACATTCCATTTGGCCCTGGATTGATGAATATGCCATAGTTGGACTGGATCTGATAGGACAGCCAGTGAGGATGACAACGGATGACGAGGATGGCCTCCCCGAACCAATGTCCAGAAAAGCTGCGGCAGACAATGCTTGCTAACGTGGGCATCTGTTGTCAAAGAGGAACTTTCTTTAATAATGAACTGTGTCTCCAGTCGTCTTGCCGCGTCTCGTAGGCTCGTCGGTCGACCGTGCGCTTCCCATTGTCGCGTCCTTCTATTGTGTTCATTACTTCAGCAGGTGGTAGAAAGGGGAAGAGGGAGGGAAGATGAGGTGAGAGATGGGGGGGGGGGGGTAATGGTAGGTGGTTCTCTCACCCCCCCCCCCCCGCTTGGGTCCCTGTGGTGTGTTGCCGTGGTAGGCGACCCATGTCACGACTGCGCCGGCCTCCCTAGGGCGGTGCCCAAGGATACACGGCTCAAGGCCGCCGCTACGGCCGGGCAAGGCCATTGTAATCGACGCCTTGCGGATCAGCCATAGGGTATAGGTCGCGGGGGGAGGGGGGGGGGGGGTGCAACCGGGAAAGTTCACCGGAATGGACGCGGACGGCGGAAGGGACTCGAAGAGAGGGGTGGGGGTGAGGGTGGGGGGTGGGGGCTTAACAATCAGCCCCCAAGGCCACGCCCGGTCAAGATGTCTGCACCAGCGCCGTATGTTCGAGCCTAGAGCAGTCAGTGCCCGTCTCCTCGGGCCTGGACCGCGGGTCTGGCTGGCTGCCTGTGGCCTGGACTGGCCTACACCTGTAAGCACGACCCTTCTCACTCTGCGAGAAGTGAGATTGAGAGTCCATTTTCTCGCTAGTGGGTAGGGGCGTGCGCCTTACGGAGTGCGGATGGGGGGTTGTAGAGATGGTGTAAGTTGTGGAGTATAATGGTCTAGGCGGTGTGGGGATGGGGTTAGGGATGGTGGGCACGGTGGAGCGGGGGCGGGGGGGGACCTATACGGCTGCCCGCCACTTCTGGAATGCCAGACGGACTAACGAGCTTGTCTGTGATTGAATAACAAAAGGTGAAGGCAATGAGTGAGCCCGGAGTATCCGCCACTGGGGTGTCGTTGGTCACTGGCAGCGGCAGGACAGGATGACGCTCCCAGGGTATGGCCATAATCACGTCCCATTCTACGGTCAAGCTCCTCGCCATAGATAAAGTAACTGTGACGGGTGTGGGAGGGGGAGGGGGAGAGAGGTATTGTGGGGATTGGGGGTGTAGGCGGCAAGGACGTACGACTGAGAGCGGTATAACTATTGGTTGTGCATAAAGACTCCAGAAATAACTCCTTGTCCTTACTTGAGGTCATATCCCCGACCAACCCGCGGTGTCGACTTTATGGGGATAAATAAGAGTGGCGTAAAAACATTTCCCCTAATTGGTCTGCAGTTTGTTCCCTCGACACCTTTTTATGTCGCTGTTTTATTGTCTGTGTTGCAAGCTGCCGGGTTTACGAGTTCTGGTCGCTGGCCGTGCATAAATCTCCACAACTGTCAGCTTCTGGCTCCTGGCTCCTGGCCGGTGCCATAAGGACCACAACCCGCCTGGCTAACGGGTGGAAGACGCCGCCCTGATTTAACACGCCGTATGGGTGCGCCATCTAGCGGCCTGTTGTGTGTGTGTAATGGCCGCATGGTCATGCGTGTGATGTGGCGTCATTGGCCGGGGAAACTCGGCAATTTCCACGTCACAGTGACGACCGTTATGGGCGGGCAGGGGAGGGGGGGGGGGGGGGAGGGCGCCATTGCCGCGCGCTGATTGGCTGAGCGGTTGAGAGGAATCGCACTCGGGGAACTCGGTCTCGTGGAGAATTCAAAAGGTCAACTCAAAAGGTTCATGGTGTCACGAAAGTTGGTGTCGGGCTGTTGTTTGGAATCTTGCGGAAGGTGTAGGTGCATGGAGGGAAGGTGGGATCGATGGAGAGGGTGCTAACATTTGATGTCCCACTGGCGTAATGAGCTGGAAGATAATGAGCCATATAAAGTGGTGGACGTAATGCACTGCGGCCGCTGGTCACGCGGGATATAAGTGACTGTGTAACCGCTGCACCCATCGTCGTTGTTATAAACGAGGCGAGCGGGGAATGTGTCTCCCGTTTCCGGTGCCCCGTCTGAAATGTTTGCCCCGTAACGACGCTCCCTCCCCAGCCGATGACGCCGTCAGAAATGACGCTAGTTCCCAACGCGGTTGAAAGGCGCTGGTTCTCGCGACTCACCACCGACGATACTCTGGCCCTAGCCCTAGCGGTGGAGTGTGAAACACCGGGAGATGTCATTAAGCATAGGTTTTATGCGCTGTCTGTCGGATCTTTGGGCGTTTTGGTGGAGATTTATGTGACAACCGCCTGGAGAAGGAAGTCCATTTGTGTGCTACTTGAGGGAAGCGACCCTGGCATGTTAAGATGCCCCCCCCCCCCCCACCCACACACACACAATCCTTCATAATTCCATTGAGGACAACATGGCTCCACCCGGGATTCGCTAATAACAACCCTTAAGCCGAGGTTAGAGCATAACTCCTGTTAATCCCATACACTTATCAGCACTCACCATGTCGATACTTCCTGCACTGCGGCCAGATTATACAAGTCTGTCAATTCATGTGGCGGTGCAGAGAATGAAGCGCCAGATAGACACCGTAACTTGAATATATGATACTATGTTATTTGCTTACTCAGCCAATTTTCTTTTCGTTGGCTGGCTGGAGGGCTGGATGGCTGGTCCACCTGGCCACATTGTCCGACCGATCCCAGTATATATTTCTATGTATAGAGATATTCTAAGGTGTTGCATTGTTATCTTGTATGATGGCGACCCATGACTCATCATTTCCCCCAGTGCCCTTTGTGTGGGTATGTGTTGAGTCATGCTGACTCTAAAGGGTCATTTTGAAAATATAGCTATCGAGTTATTTTGACTCGTAGACGTCAGAACAGTTTTGTTTCGACGGGTAATGTACCGTTCAGACTTTTATGGAAACACCGCATAGCAAGGTGAAGCTGGCATCGGTGTTCGCTATTTAACGTGGGTTCTGTTATTACATCTCTGGTATTATATGAAACTAGATATAACCAAATATAAAGCCATTGGATTATTGCTCAAAGTGTCAGATTGCGCAAGAATCCATATCAATGCATCAGCATGAAGATTTTCAATCACGATGGTTTCAATCAAAAATATAGCGATACCCCTGCCCCTCCTCCTCCCCCCCCCCCTCCCTCCTCCCCCCACCTCATCATCCTTCCGCCGCTCCCTCCTCCTCC
Source organism: Arenicola marina (assembly GCA_964019135.1). Taxonomy (NCBI): domain Eukaryota; kingdom Metazoa; phylum Annelida; class Polychaeta; family Arenicolidae; genus Arenicola; species Arenicola marina. Next base: position 31,814,471 of record OZ025248.1, read on the forward strand.
TCCCCCTTCCCCCTCCCACTTTTGTTCATTTCCCTTTGACCTTGGACATGAATGTGTCCTGCAACTAATCGTGTAACTACATATATCATCCCCAAGGCAACGCGTTGAGTGTCCTTTGTCACCACCACGTGTCTAGTGGCGCTGTCGTCATCGACATTCGATCTGACATATCAACATCCACATGTAGCGTTCGAACGGGTGGCGGCACGGGTTACACCAGTCGCCATTGTCGCTCAGACTTTTCATTAAAAATAAAATAGAAACTGAAACTGAATATTTAGTTTGCCTCAACGTCAACATGGATGACGTATCGTTCTGTTGAACGTGGATGTGTTATATTATAATATAATATCGGATATTATTGTGTGGAATTGTTAAGCTCAGACAGAACCAGACAGAACCAGACCCGGTGCATTGAGCAGGTTGAATGTTGGGCCGCTGTTGCCTTGCCGTCGCATTGTTAATTAGAAACCCAAGTCATCTCGGTTTCTCTATAATGGTGCAATGTAATATCCGGAGACATTTTTCTGCTCCATAATTTGTTTGCGTAACGGTATCATTTTAGGCATTTTTGTATACGTGATTGGCTTATTTTTATTCCCAAAAAAATAATACATATTATGCCGTTAAATACTTTTGTCAACCATTTCTGAGAATCGACATGTCTCTTTGTCGGATGTAGCCTACAGTTGTCCATAAATAAGTAGTCATGCCTGTAAATCATGGGAGTGTAACAGGTTTGTGTTTGTGTTTCTTGTTTCTATTAGCAGGGGAGTGTAATGGGAGACTCAGGGAGTAATCTCATCAACAAAGGGAGTGTATTATTACTAGTCGATGACATCACACCACGTGTTGCAGCTAGTGACGTAGGAGTGAGGGGTGGGAGCACTAGTGGATGTAGGAGTGAGGGGTGGGAGCACTAGTGGATGTAGGAGTGAGGGGTGGGAGCACTAGTGGATGTAGGAGTGAGGGGTGGGAGCACTAGTGGATGTAGGAGTGAGGGGTGGGAGCACCAGTGGATGTAGGAGTGAGGGGTGGGAGCACTAGTGGATGTAGGAGTGAGGGGTGGGAGCACTAGTGGATGTAGGAGTGAGGGGTGGGAGCACTAGTGGATGTAGGAGTGAGGGGTGGGAGCACTAGTGGATGTAGGAGTGAGGGGTGGGAGCACTAGTGGATGTAGGAGTGAGGGGTGGGAGCACTAGTGGATGTAGGAGTGAGGGGTGGGAGCACCAGTGGATGTAGGAGTGAGGGGTGGGAGCACCAGTGGATGTAGGAGTGAGGGGTGGGAGCACCAGTGGATGTAGGAGTGAGGGGTGGGAGCACTAGTGGATGTAGGAGTGAGGGGTGGGAGCACTAGTGGATGTAGGAGTGAGGGGTGGGAGCACTAGTGGATGTAGGAGTGAGGGGTGGGAGCACCAGTGGATGTAGGAGTGAGGGGTGGGAGCACCAGTGGATGTAGGAGTGAGGGGTGGGAGCACCAGTGGATGTAGGAGTGAGGGGTGGGAGCACTAGTGGATGTAGGAGTGAGGGGTGGGAGCACTAGTGGATGTAGGAGTGAGGGGTGGGAGCACTAGTGGATGTAGGAGTGAGGGGTGGGAGCACTAATGGATGTAGGAGTGAGGGGTGGGAGCACTAGTGGATGTAGGAGTGAGGGGTGGGAGCACTAGTGGATGTAGGAGTGAGGGGTGGGAGCACCAGTGGATGTAGGAGTGAGGGGTGGGAGCACCAGTGGATGTAGGAGTGAGGGGTGGGAGCACCAGTGGATGTAGGAGTGAGGGGTGGGAGCACCAGTGGATGTAGGAGTGAGGGGTGGGAGCACCAGTGGATGTAGGAGTGAGGGGTGGGAGCACCAGTGGATGTAGGAGTGAGGGGTGGGACTGGGAGATTGTTTGTACGTTCACCAGTTAACAGACGATTGTATTGTTCAGCTGATTTGTGTATTTAGAGAGATTTTCGAGAACGCATGGGAATATCAACGAAAATCTTATGACTATAGTGTTATATTATTCATGTCTAAACCTTACCAAGGTATATTACCTGGACCTATTCAATCTTTATTTGTTACGAGGTCTAGTATCCACAGTCATAATACTAGAGGAGCGAAGCTACTCTATATTCCAAAGGCTAGAACTGATCATATTCGCAAATCTATAAGATATTCGGCTATTTGTTTAATAAATGGTCACCAAAGTAACAGGCGTAGGTCTCTCTGGATAGTTAAAGTGTTACTACAGTGCGCGGCGTCACCAAGGTAACGGGCGTGGGTCTCTGTGGATAGTTAAAATGTTACTACAATGCGCGGCGTCACCAAGGTAACGAGCTTGAATCTCTCTGGATAGTTAAAAAGTTACTACAATGCGCGGCGTCACCAAGGTAACGAGCGTTGGTATGTGGATAGACGCGGCGTCACCAAGGTAACGGGCGTTGGTCTGTGGATAGTTAAAGTGTTACTACAGTGCGCGGCGTCACCAAGGTAACGGGCGTGGGTCTGTGGATAGACGCGGCGTCACCAAGGTAACGGGCGTGGGTCTCTGTGGATAGTTAAAGTGTTACTACAGTGCGCGGCGTCACCAAGGTAACGGGCGTGGGTCTCTGTGGATAGTTAAAATGTTACTACAATGCGCGGCGTCACCAAGGTAACGAGCGTTGGTATGTGGATAGACGCGGCGTCACCAAGGTAACGGGCGTGGGTCTGTGGATAGGTAAAGTGTTACTACAGTGCGCGGCGTCACCAAGGTAACGAGCGTTGGTATGTGGATAGACGCGGCGTCACCAAGGTAACGGGCGTGGGTCTGTGGATAGGTAAAGTGTTACTACAGTGCGCGGCGTCACCAAGGTAACGGGCGTGGGTCTCTGTGGATAGTTAAAATGTTACTACAATGCGCGGCGTCACCAAGGTAACGAACGTTGGTATGTGGATAGACGCGGCGTCACCAAGGTAACGGGCGTGGGTCTGTGGATAGTTAAAGTGTTACTACAATGCGCGGCGTCACCAAGGTAACGAGCGTTGGTATGTGGATAGACGCGGCGTCACCAAGGTAACGGGCGTGGGTCTCTGTGGATAGTTAAAATGTTACTACAATGCGCGGCGTCACCAAGGTAACGAGCGTTGGTATGTGGATAGACGCGGCGTCACCAAGGTAACGGGCGTGGGTGTGTAGATAGTTAAAGTGTTACTGCAGTGCGCGGCGTCACCAAGGTAACGGGCGTGGGTCTGTAGATAGTTAAAGTGTTACTGCAGTGCGCGGCGTCACCAAGGTAACGCTGCCATGGTAACGAGTTGACTCCCGACTATAGTCTCTCCTTATTTATCTCAAGTCTCGTTTGTCCTCTCGTACCTCCCGCGACAGCTGTATTGTGACGCCGCGTCGGATTTACGGGAAATGCCTACAAAAACAGTTGTTTTTTCTTGTTTATAATGACGTCCGGTAGGCAAATCCCCGGGAGGAGTGTCTTTGTATGTGTGTGACATTACAGGGTGAATGCACTTCGAGAGCTTCTCGAGAGGGACTCCCTGGCTGGCTGGATGCGTGGATGGCTGGCTGGATGCGTGGGTGTGTGGCTGGCTGGATGGCTGGATGCGTGGGTGTGTGGCTGGGTGGCTGGCTGGATGGCTGTCTGAAGGGCTGGGTTACTGGCTAGATGTGTCGGTGGCTGGATGGCTGGATGAATAGGTAGCTGGATAAATGGATGGGTGGTTGGCTGGATGGCTGGCTCGATGCGTGCCTGATGGCTGGATGAATAGGTGGCTGGATAGATGGGTGGCTGGATGGAAGACTGGATGCATGGGTCTGACTGGCTGGCTGGCTGGCTTGGCTAACTGGCTGGTTGCCTACCACATCTAACGTTTCGCCTTGGCAGGTATAAAACTGTTGAGGCGTTTCTGGCCACGGATTTGTCGACTTATTCCCCTGGTTGGGTCGTCTGGCGAGTCTGCGTGTCTCAGTGGAGCCCACCTGCCCCTTAGCACCACGGCCCCAGTGGAGCCCGCCTGTCCCTTAACACCACGGCCATAGTGGAGCCCGCCTGTCCCTTAACACCACGGCCACAGTGGAGCCCGCCGGTCCCTTAACACCACGGCCACAGTGGAGCCCGTCTGTTCCTTAACACCACGGCCACAGTGGAGCCCGCCTGTCCCTTCACACCACGGCCAGAGTGGAGCCCGCCTGTCCCTTAACACCACGGCCATAGTGGAGCCCGCCTGTCCCTTAACACCACGGCCACAGTGGAGCCCGCCGGTCCCTTAACACCACGGCCACAGTGGAGCCCGTCTGTTCCTTAACACCACGGCCACAGTGGAGCCCGCCTGTCCCTTCACACCACGGCCAGAGTGGAACCGCCTGTCCCTTAACACCACGGCCACAGTGGAGCCCGCCTGTTCCTTAACACCACGGCCACAGTGGAGCCCGTCTGTCCTTTAACACCACGGCCAGAGTGGAGCCCGCCTGTTCCTTAACACCACGGCCACAGTGGAGCCCGCCTGTTCCTTAACACCACGGCCACAGTGGAGCCCGCCTGTCCCTTAACACCACGGCCACAGTGGAGCCCACCTGTTCCTTAACACCACGGCCACAGTGGAGCCCGCCTGTCCCTTAACACCACGGCCACAGTGGAGCCCGCCTGTCCCTTCACACCACGGCCAGAGTGGAGCCCGCCTGTCCCTTCACACCACGGCCAGAGTGGAGCCCGCCTGTCCCTTAACACCACGGCCACAGTAGAGCCCGCCTGTCCCTTAACACCACGGCCACAGTGGAGCCCGCCTGTCCCTTAACACCACGGCCACAGTGGAGCCCGCCTGTCCTTTAACACCACGGCCACAGTGGAGCCCGCCTGTCCCTTCACACCACGGCCACAGTGGAGCCCGTCTGTCCCTTAACACCACGGCCACAGTGGAGCCCGTCTGTCCCTTAACACCACGGCCAGAGTGGAGCCCGCCTGTCCCTTAACACCACGGCCCCAGTGGAGCCCGCCTGTCCTTTAACACCACGGCCATAGTGGAGCCCGCCTGTCCCTTAACACCACGGCCACAGTAGAGCCCGCCTGTCCCTTAACACCACGGCCACAGTGGAGCCCGTCTGTCCCTTAACACCACGGCCACAGAGGAGCCCGCCTGTCCTTTAACACCACGGCCACAGTGGAGCCCGTCTGTCCTTTAACACCACGGCCACAGTGGAGCCCGCCTGTCCTTTAACACCACGGCCACAGTGGAGCCCGCCTGTTCCTTAACACCACGGCCAGAGTGGAGCCCGCCTGTCCTTTAACACCACGGCCACAGTGGAGCCCGCCTGTTCCTTAACACCACGGCCAGAGTGGAGCCCGCCTGTCCTTTAACACCACGGCCACAGTGGAGCCCGCCTGTCCATTTACACCACGGCCACAGTGGAGCCCGCCTGTCCTTTAACACCACGGCCACAGTGGAGCCCGCCTGTCCCTTTACACCACGGTCACAGTGGAGCCCGCCTGTCCCTTAACACCACGGCCACAGTGGAGCCCGCCTGTCCCTTAACACCACGACCACAGTGGAGCCCGTCTGTCCATTAACACCACGGCCCCAGTGGAGCCCGCCTGTCCCTTAACACCACGACCACAGTAGAGCCCGCCTGTCCCTTAACACCACGGCCACAGTAGAGCCCGCCTGTCCCTTTACACCACGGCCACAGTGGAGCCCGCCTGTCCCTTAACACCACGGCCCCAGTGGAGCCCGCCTGTCCCTTAACACCACGGCCCCAGTGGAGCCCGCCTGTCCCTTAACACCACGGCCACAGTGGAGCCCGCCTGTCCCTTAACACCACGACCACAATGGAGCCCGCCTGTTCCTTAACACCACGGCCACAGTGGAGCCCGCCTGTCCATTTACACCACGGCCACAGTGGAGCCCGCCTGTCCCTTAACACCACGGCCCCAGTGGAGCCCGCCTGTCCCTTAACACCACGGCCACAGTGGAGCCCGCCTGTCCCTTAACACCACGACCACAATGGAGCCCGCCTGTTCCTTAACACCACGGCCACAGTGGAGCCCGCCTGTCCATTTACACCACGGCCACAGTGGAGCCCGCCTGTCCCTTAACACCACGACCACAGTAGAGCCCGCCTGGCCCTTTACACCACGGCCACAGAGGAGCCCGTCTGTCCATTAACACCACGGCCACAGTGGAGCCCGCCTGTCCTTTAACACCACGGCCACAGTGGAGCCCGTCTGTCCCTTAACACCACGGCCAGAGTGGAGCCCGCCTGTCCCTTAACACCACGGCCACAGTGGAGCCCGCCTGCCCTTTACACCACGGCCACAGTGGAGCCCGTCTGTCCCTTAACACCACGGCCACAGAGGAGCCCGTCTGTCCATTAACACCACGGCCACAGTGGAGCCCGCCTGCCCTTTACACCACGGCCACAGTGGAGCCCGTCTGTCCCCTAACACCACGGCCACAGTGGAGCCCGCCTGTTCCTTAACACCACGGCCACAGTGGAGCCCGCCTGTCCCTAAATACCACGACCACAGTGGAGCCCGCCTGTCCTTTAACACCACGGCCACAGTGGAGCCCGCCTGTTCCTTAACACCACGGCCACAGTGGAGCCCGCCTGTCCTTTAACACCACGGCCACAGTGGAGCCCGCCTGTTCCTTAACACCACGGCCACAGTGGAGCCCGCCTGTCCCTAAATACCACGACCACAGTGGAGCCCGCCTGTCCTTTAACACCACGGCCACAGTAGAGCCCGCCTGTCCCTTAACACCACTGCCACAGTGGAGCCCGTCTGTCCCTTAACACCACGGCCACAGAGGAGCCCGTCTGTCCATTAACACCACGGTCACAGTGGAGCCCGCCTGTCCTTTAACACCACGGCCACAGTGGAGCCCGCCTGTTCCTTAACACCACGGCCACAGTGGAGCCTGCCTGTCCCTAAATACCACGACCACAGTGGAGCCCGCCTGTTCCTTAACACCACGGCCACAGTGGAGCCCGCCTGTCCCTTTACACCACGGTCATAGTGGAGCCCGTCTGTCCATTAACACCACGGCCACAGTGGAGCCCGCCTGTCCCTTAACACCACGGCCACAGAGGAGCCCGTCTGTCCATTAACACCACGGTCATAGTGGAGCCCGCCTGTCCCTTAACACCACGGCCACAGTGGAGCCCGCCTGTTCCTTAACACCACGGCCACAGTGGAGCCCGCCTGTCCCTTTACACCACGGTCATAGTGGAGCCCGTCTGTCCATTAACACCACGGTCATAGTGGAGCCCGCCTGTCCCTTAACACCACGGCCCCAGTGGAGCCCGTCTGTCCATTAACACCACGGTCATAGTGGAGCCCGCCTGTCCCTTAACACCACGGCCACAGTGGAGCCCGCCTGTTCCTTAACACCACGGCCACAGTGGAGCCCGTCTGTCCCTTAACACCACGGCCACAGTGGAGCCCGCCTGTCCTTTAACACCACGGCCACAGTGGAGCCCGCCTGTCCCTTAACACCACGGCCACAGTGGAGCCCGCCTGTCCCTTAACACCACGGCCAGAGTGGAGCCCGCCTGTCCCTTAACACCACGGCCACAGTGGAGCCCGCCTGTCCCTTAACACCACGGCCAGAGTGGAGCCCGCCTGTCCCTTAACACCACGGCCATAGTGGAGCCCGCCAGTTTTGTTTATGCCTTCGCGCCTTTTTTGTTTGCGTCTGTCTCCATGGAAACACATCTACATGGTAACCGCTTGGCTCGTTATTGGGATAGATGACTATGGCCACGTGACCGGAAGTGGGTGCGGCGCTGGGTTTGTCACTGCATGGTCCGCTCGTAGGCTTGGTATGCTGTGGGTGCGAAAAATTCATCTGTCTGACGCCTTCATGTCATGAGCCCATATATGTGTGCTTGAATCTGTACTACGACATGATGGCGGTACCGAACTGGGTAATCAATTTACAGACACAGATAGATCGGTGGTTGTGTGATTATTGCGACTGCATGTGTGTTACCGCCCTCACGGCCGCATTAATCTGTTTGCTCGACTGGCCGCTATCACCGGATATACCTCTATACGACAGAGAGGCATGCTGGGGTGGGCTGTATGAGCTGTTGATCCATTGAACCCAGGGTGGAGGAGTCTGTTCAAACACCTCCCCACCTCGTAACGCTAGCAAATCCAAACCCCTACGCCATAAATGGTGTTCCTCGGCCGCCACATCATGATAGCTGTGCCCCCATTCGAGGGCGGCGCTGTCTCCTTCAAAATTCCTCCCATTATCGCCCACTAGGTTGTGCCACGTGCCGTTGTCCTGAGCCGCTGGTCGGGAAGACCAGGGAGCTGCGATAACGACTGTAAAGGTCGCGGTTGGGGAGTCCCCAGGAAACATTTGGCTGTCCAGATTGCTGCTAATGAGTCATTTCTTGGGCCGAGATGACGGGTAGGCGATGTCGTTGGCCAGACGTTGATGGTCGGGAAGAGGTAGAGGTGTGGTTGGGGCGAAGGAGGGGTGGAGGGGGGTGAATAGGGCGCCGTTGGTTTGCCGCATCTCCCTAGCGTCCAGTGGACAAGTGGCGAGGCTGGATGGTCATGGCAGCTAAGGTAGATTGTATATTGGTAGTTTGCACGGAAAGGGATATCATGAAAGTATGGATAACAGTGGTTTCGGGCGGTCCTGTTGGACGTAGGAAAGAAATGGGGGTTCTAAATAAATCGGTCTGTAGATCACTCCAATGGCCCGTATACCCTACAGCGAAAACAACAGCGAATATAACGGATCCCAAGCGATGGAAAATCGTCCACAGGTGTCTGGCCGCATGTATGAAACGTCTAGAGGCCCAAAGTACAATACTGGAACCCATGATATTTATACAGGGTGTGTAATGTCTCATTAACTTGTGATTAAATTAATAATTAAACGATTAACTATTTAATCACATTTTACCTTTTTGTGAAATACTAAATAAGGACTGAGTCTATATAATGATACATTTGCTATGTTAACCGTGGACAACATAAAAGAATATTATGTTCTTTTGTAACGACTTCGCCTTTATCATTACAATAAGTTAACGTCCGCGGAACGTTCGTCTCGCACCGCCGGGACAGCTACTTCCGGTTCCGCGAGAGCGCCGCCGTTGACTCTCAATTACCACTCCCCCCTACCACCATCGCCCCCTTCCCCATCGTCCCCAACTCCCATCGTCACCCCCACCCCTCACCTACTCTGCAGTTGAGTAGCCTTGGTGAGCAAGGCCGGCAGCCTACCTATGACGTCAGAGTGACGTTGGATTGTGGAACAACTCTTTAGACTTGTTGACAGCCGCAAGGACATACTCGTGGCCCAAGAGACGCGCTGGTGTGCGCATGCGTCCCATGTAATGTCACTCACGTGAATCAAAACGATCTGGACTGATACTCGAGTCCGGGAGATCTGGACCGAGTCCCGCCTTTGAGTGTGGGGACTGTCCCTCGGTAGACCTTTACACAGCCGTGGGGTAAGTGTTGACAGAACAAATGGCGGTGGACGGGCGCGACGTGTTTATGCGTTGTAATAGCAATATTTAATATGAAAGGGCCCAAATTGCAACCCGCCTGCCCTTGATCTTGAAGAGTGGGGTTGCATTTTTACTACTTCAGCCCCACGAGGACTTTCACACCCAGCGTAGGCTATATCAGCACAATGACTTGCGGACTAACCAGTTCTTCTTTGTGTCTGCCCGATGTGGCCATAGGACAGTGTATCAGTTGTTGTCTTGGGCTTGTTCAGCCGTGTGTTCCTTCGCTTTGGCAGTCGTTTAGTCTCGCTTATACGGTGTTCTCCGGTGCAGGCTTGGCGAGTGTGTGAGCGTAGAATCTCATTATGTGGCCCGCCGGGTCCGTACTCCGTTGTCAGTTGCGATAATCACTAATTAACGCTTCACAAACCATATCAATGGTAAGTCTAACATCTGTTGAGCGTGTTCCTGGCGAACAAAAAACAGAAACTAATCATCCTGCAAATACATTGTTGAAGTGAGGATAGTACCAACATTTAAGTAAACATCAGGTTTGGATAATGAAGGCTAACGCAACGCGTGACAGATATGGCGTACAGGCATCCTTCACGCTTAGGTCGGGACAGCGCTGGGCACACGGCTACCCAGCGGTCTCCCCGACCCCGCGCGCGCCACCCAGCGGCCAAATGAAGCTAACTACCACCACCACCATCCGGTCCGTCTCCCTATCCCTCTCTCCCTGTATCTCTCTATTTTTCTCTCTTTCTGTGCCCCCCCCAACTCGTTGTCCCTGCCTCCCCTCCTCTCTCACTCTCCGTTTCCCTTCCTCTCTCTCTCTCCCTTGCTCTCTATTTTGTTCTCCCTGTGTCTCTCCCTTCCCTCTCCCCCCCACCCCTCTCCCCCCGCCGTTCTTTCTCTCTTTCCCTCTCTCGTTCCCTCTTCCTCTTCCTCACCCCCTCCCTCACCGCCCGGCGCCTCACTTTGGTCGAGAGAACCCACCATCCGTCCTCTATACGTAAAATAGTCTTAAGTCCAACTGTCAAGGGAGACATCTATCTTCCCTCATGCATCCCCCCTTCCAATCTTGTCCCTCTTCCCTCCTCCCCGCTTCCCTTATTTGACTTTTTCTTCCCCTGGACGTCCCTGGGGAGCGCCCAGCATCGTCCGCCATTGGCCAGTCTCCCGCCCTGGCCCAGCCAATGACTTCTCCCCATCCATCAACGTCACGACCAAATGGAGCGCTGATTGGCTTCATTCCACCGCTAGGCGGCGCTGACGATGTTACCCGGCAGTTTGGCCGCGAGTGGGTCTTGTTCGGAGCTGCCAACCGCTATCAGAACTTAATCTCTCGATTCATGATCTCTCTGTCGGGGTCCATATCGGAGCCAGCTACAGAAGCCTCAATGTGTAGATTAAACAACTAAAAAAAAGTTCCTGAAAGTCGGGGTATTAACTACCTTGGGGGGCTTTTTTAACCCTTTTGCGATGTCGTACATTCCATTTGGGATGTCAGCGCAGTTCTGATGCATTATGGCCCGTCAAATAGCGCATACTTAAGCTTCTGTCGTCATTGGTATTAACTGCACCCACGGAACGCCGCCACTGTAACCAAGACCCAAGAATGCTGTCTGGGAGAAGGTTTCCGATCCTTGGTGGCATTTTACTGCATGGAATCAATGGTGTCTTAACCTATGACACACTCCATGCCCGCTGTGTCACATACTGGGAGATCACTGCGGGGATTGTGGGAATTGGCCTTGTCTGGAGACTCGCCTGACACCGTGGAGTAATCCTGGGAAGGAGCTACTTAAGGCTGGGGTAAAAACTGGGGAACAGGGAGTAGAGGGTACCAGGTAGTTGACATCTGAGCGGGGACACGAAGGAAGGTGATGCCAAGGTGGGGGAAGAGGGCAAAGAATGTGTAGTCAACATGGGGGACAGGGACACCGAAGAAGGTGATGCCAAGAATTACCAGATGCAATGATACCAGGATTGTGGGAGACTCATAGACAGATTGCAATTGAGTATGGCTACTACATTAAGATACAGCTTCTGGTTGGTCTCTTGATCTCGCTTTTTTTTCTTTTTTTTTTCTTTTTGTATGCAAGTACTTTTACCTCACTATGTTCATGTAATGTCGATATAATATAGATTATGTACCGTGCCGTACCTGTTTCCGTAATTAAAAAAAAAAAATTGGAGCTAATGCTCATAAGAATTGGTGGGAAGAGGGCCCCGGAACAGATGCCTTCTGTGATGGTAAAAAAACCCATCAAAGAAGGTGATGCCAAGATTGTAGGAAGAGGGAAGAAAAGAAGGTGATGCCAAGACGGAAGAAGAGGGCACCAAAGAAAGGTGATACCAAGATGGGGGAAGAGGGCAGCAAAGAAGGTGATGCCAAGATGGGGGAAGTGGGCACCAAAGCAGGTGATGCCAAGATGGGGGAAGAGGGCAGCAAAGGAGGTGATGCCAAGATGGGGGAAGAGGGCACCAAAGAAGGTGATGCCAAGATAGGGGAAGTGGGCACCAAAGCAGGTGATGCCAAGATGGGGGAAGAGGGCAGCAAAGGAGGTGATACCAAGATGGGGGAAGAGGGCACCAAAGAAGGTGATACCCAGATGGGGGAAGAGGGCAGCAAAGAAGGTGATGCCAAGATGGGGGAAGTGGGCAGCAAAGAAGGTGATGCCAAGATGGGGGAAGTGGGCACCAAAGCAGGTGATGCCAAGATGGGGGAAGAGGGCAGCAAAGGAGGTGATGCCAAGATGGGGGAAGAGGGCACCAAAGAAGGTGATGCCAAGATAGGGGAAGTGGGCACCAAAGCAGGTGATGCCAAGATGGGGGAAGAGGGCAGCAAAGGAGGTGATACCAAGATGGGGGAAGAGGGCACCAAAGAAGGTGATACCCAGATGGGGGAAGAGGGCAGCAAAGAAGGTGATGCCAAGATGGGGGAAGTGGGCACCAAAGCAGGTGATGCCAAGATGGGGGAAGAGGGCAGCAAAGGAGGTGATGCCAAGATAGGGGAAGAGGGCACCAAAGAAGGTGATGCCAAGATGGGGGAAGTGGGCACCAAAGCAGGTGATGCCAAGATGGGGGAAAAGGGCAGCAAAGGAGGTGATGCCAAGATGGGGTAAGAGGGCAGCAAAGGAGGTGATGCCAAGACGGAAGAAGAGGGCACCAAAGAAGGTGATACCCAGATGGGGGAAGAGGGCAGCAAAGAAGGTGATGCCAAGATGGGGGAAGTGGGCACCAAAGCAGGTGATGCCAAGATGGGGGAAGAGGGCAGCAAAGGAGGTGATGCCAAGATGGGGGAAGAGGGCACCAAAGAAGGTGATGCCAAGATAGGGGAAGTGGGCACCAAAGCAGGTGATGCCAAGATGGGGGAAGAGGGCAGCAAAGGAGGTGATACCAAGATGGGGGAAGAGGGCAGCAAAGGAGGTGATGCCAAGGTTGTGGAAACGGACACCAGAGAAGTTGATGCCAAGATTGGACGAGGAAAGATCAGAGGAGGCGATGCCAATAGGGGCAATATATGGTATGTCCGCGGCCGTGGCACCGTCATTTTGAGCTATTTGCGACTAAAGGCAGCGTATCGTTTGAGGTCAAATGTTTGTTTACAGAAGATTACTTTGCGAAGAAAAGGCTTCAAATATATAATACATAGCACATAATATATTCCACACCGCCCATACGTTGGATCTACTGTCCAATGTGTGTCAACGCTATGACGTCACAAATCATCGATGTTCGTGCCATAGGTTGATGGGTATGTCTCGTTAAAGCTAGCAGATCTCGGAACTCCCTTCATTTACGTGCATTATCTCATAGATGCCTCTTATGATAGACCCGCAGGCTACATCCGCGCCGACTTTCCCCTCCGCTGCACGACCCCCCCCCCCCCCCCCCCCACCTCGCCCTGTATCATCTTCACCCGGGTCCGTCAATGATAAATCACTGAAGTCCCTGTCACTATGGAGATGGCTTTCCGCCGGTTAAGAGCGGAGAACAAAGCCCGCTCTGCCAACAATACGTGACACGTATACTTGATGGACGCGGCTGCGTCATATCCGGTGACATCTTCAGCCTGCCCCCCCTATTATCGCCCCTACGTGGTCTAAGGGGCCGATTCCCGATTTGGGGGCGATTCTAACCTGATGTAATTGACGACAAGGTCATTCATTGTGGGCGTCCGTGCCACCTGAATTTCGATGCGATAAGTCGACAACTGTGGAGTACGGAGATGGACGATGGAAGGGGGGGGGGCGATAGGGACACAAAGAATTCAAAGGAGACATATGGCGTCTTAAGAGGGTATCCATGGTGTTTCCGGGTTTTCTTTGTGCCGCGTAGTTTTCTTTGGCGCGGACTGGACGTCCCTTTGTGAGAGCATTCTGCGCGGCTGTCACGGCGGAAGTCCCAGGGCCGACCGACCTTTAGGCAAACCAGGAGACAGTAAGATACAGAACCCGGCCGACCTGGTGGACGTGATGGGAATGACGGCCACAGCTGGGGGCAGGCAGAGGTGAAAGGGGTGAGGGGGGGTGAAGGGAGAGGGGCGGGGGAGGGGGGGTAGGGTAAAGATCGCAGGTACCACATTCAGTGAACAGCTCTTTGTGACGAAACCCCACAACAACGCGAAAGTACCAATCAATTGTTAATGGTGCTCAGTTTTGTTGTCAAATGCTGGCAATTTTCACGTCTTGATAATAAAACGCGTTATCGTGGCATTGTTATGCAATGATATTATTGAACTCAATACTACCGCGTGGAAAGTTTTATTGAAGAACTAATCAATAACTCTTGCACTCGATTAGCTTTTTGGATTGTATGTTTGATATTTAGTGGGGTTTTTTTTAATCTGCCAGTGTCAGTGTACCAACACCGATTAAAAAGCAACCTTGTTCTGAGGTTGTTATAGCCGAGACATCTGTGTCCCATCACACTATGAGTGACAGTATAATGAGAGTTTTCGCATGTATCAACTTTTGGCCCTATATCGGTTTACTGCAAGATAATCACGTTGTCATCCCCGTTAGATTGGGAAAACTAATTTAGATCGATATAAGTCCCGCACCCTGGAACAGCGGGGTACGACAAGGCGGCTCAATTATTGACCTTGAGTGACCTTGACCTCGCCTTGGAGCCTGCCACGTGCAGCGAAGCGAGAAAATGAACTTTTCTCATTAGTCGTTTTGGGGATCCCGATATAGTGGGACATCTAGATAGGGCGAGACAAAGAGAAAGGGTGAGAGAGCGGGAAGAGAGCTCTTAAGGGAAGGGAGTAATAATGGATAGTTCTGAAGGTTTGATGTACTAGATGTAATCTGGCGCAGTCTTTCCCCAAGGGAGGGTTGCGCCGACAGCGGTATGTGCCCATGATAAGCTGTGCCGGTGACGACGAGGTGATAATGTGTGTCGGCCTATCACTATTGGCTTTTGTTGCAAACCTCCCAAACCATGTTTTGTGGGGCTGTCATTACTGACAAATTGCTTTGTCGGGACGTCCAGTGGTCGGCAAGCACAGCGCCCCCGTTAAGTCTAGAACGGGATTGACGGGTGGGTGGAGGCGGGAGGGGAGGGGGGAGATACGGCGGGGTGGGTGGGCGTTGCGTGGGGGGGGAGGGGGGGGGGGGAGGGGGGAGGAGGGTAGTGAAAGGGCGCCAAGGTGATAGTCTCTTAGCGGCTGCTATTTTTATGATTCACTTCACGGTCGCATGGGGGCGCTGATGGCAGTCGGTTGCTCGGTGGAGATTGTGTCAGGGGGCGCAGGATGGAAGGCCCCTATGCCCGGGGTCAGGCTGTTAGGGTTGTGGGGATGATAGTAAGGGCCAGAGGGTCCCAGCAAGACGCCAACCCGCTCCCTCCCCCTCCCCCACCACACCCCATCCGCCACCTCCCGTACCCACTTTTTCGTCTTCGCCGCCTGGCGGCGCTTATTTCATGGCCCACGTCACTTCCGGGAACCCCGACGCCGCCGAAAGTCGTCCCCAGGTCAGATGTCGTCCCGTTTGCCACCGCTGTGATGCGCCATGCATATTACAGGGGACCGGGGATAACCAGAGACACTGGGGCTGGATGCGGGGATGTATATGCCTTCAGCGACTGTGTGCATATTTAGCGTTTTATGTCGTCCTTCATTTTGTTTTGTTTTTACTTCGAAAGATCATTTCATGATGCCACTTTCTCTTACATCACATCGCCTTTCATGTTAGGTTAACAGTAATTGCCTTCATCTCGTCTATATACACTTTTTATTTCTTGATGTGAAGATCTCGGTCTAGAAGTTAGGAATGCTTGGGGCAAACCAAACTCCTTACAAGATGAACTGATGGATGAAGTAGTGTTTCTGCCACGTACTCCGTAGTGCGTAACATATTCGTAAATATTCTCGTAAAAGAAACAAACATTCACATTTTTGTATGACCGGAAATTGCCGAGGGAGGATTTAAATCGTGTTATTTTTGCCGTGAGTTCCTGTCTACAAGCGCGGTGCAGACTATCACTTACCGTGTTGATAGCGGTCAGGCATGATGCCTGCGGTGGTTGGGTTAAAATCCAATAGTTATATGGATTGGGGTTAGGTTAGGAGCAACCGTGCGAACTGTCACTAGTAGTAGTAGTTACCATGCTAGATACATACAGTCTTCGTTGTCCAGAATCAACATGTGAGCCGCCTCGATAGCTCAGTGGGTTAGAGCGCTGGCATTGAGCACTCTGACCACCTGAGAGCCTAACGACACGTGGGTCGGTGGTCCGCGCCCCGCTGTGGCCATGTCTGTGTGGTCGCAGGATGAAGATCCCATGTCCTTCTTCGCAAAGAGTAAGAGGTTACCCCCGGGGACGTGGCTCCACTCTTCCTTCCTTCTCCCATGACGCGATATGACCAAAAGTGGATAAAGCGTCCTGAATATACAACTAGCCAACCAACCAACATCAACATGGCGTAATCACAAGACAAGAAATAGTGTAGACAAAGAAAGCAAAAACAAAACAAAACCGTTTGCCCATTTAAAGGAAGTCGTTTTCTCGAGGAAATATCATATCATGCCTTCATGGCCATTCTCCCGAAAAAAAAGTGGACAAATTGCCGACAACGCCAAATTATTTCTCAGAGATGTTGACATCAGTCAGGCCTTTTTTGTGTAAAATTGGCGGTTATTTGCGTAGGTATCTCTGCGGTGTGATTGCTTAAGCGGTGTGTTTGTGCAGGCGGTACAAACGGTCTTGGATCTCGCACACCACTTAAATAAAAGTCCTGTATCACTTATCATGGCAGTCTGGTAGAAATTACTGCACACATATGACTGAATATTGTAGTAAAGATTGATGGTAATGACATTGCTCCTGTCCTATAATACGAACTGATGCTCGTGCACTGTACTATGGGCTAGTTAAAAACAATGACACGGATCGAGAGTTTGTACCTGTACTCTTCTCATGATTGACGTCCTGATTGATGTCTTGATTGATTGAGTGATTGATTTAGTGGTTAATTGATTCAAACTTAATGGCTATTAAATGACCTGCCACAAAGCATACAGTGACGTGTTATTGGTTTATGCGGGCCGGGGTGTGGTTTTGTTGCGTTCTTCTCCCTGTTACTCGGGCTACGAGATATGTCACGTGCTATGGTTGTTATTGCCTTGTTGTAGCATTAATGAGTTTGTGGTTGTTTCCGCGAACCGCCAGTCCAGCCCCCCACCCCCCAACCCCCCCCCCCCCTCACCCCACCCCCCACCCCCCACCCCCCACACCCACATATTGCGTGTACTGTCAGGCCCGTCTCGCCGTCACCTGTACGCTGTATGTTTTCCTTCCCCAGGTATGTCAGCACCCCCACCACGGGATGCGGACCTGGGGGGCCGAGGCCGTGACGTCACTGCTGAAGCACGCCCTGCAGCACAAGTACAACCCTCCCCCCGCCGGAGCCTGCGGTAAGTACAACCCTCCCCCGCCGGAGCCTGCGGTAAGTACAACCCTCCCCACCGGAGCCTGCGGTAAGTACAACCCTCCCCCGCCGGAGCCTGCGGTAAGTACAACCCTCCCCCGCCGGAGCCTGCGGTAAGTACAACCCTCCCCCCACCGGAGCCTGCGGTAAGTACAACCCTCCCCCCGCCGGAGCCTGCGGTAAGTACAACCCTCCCCCGCCGGAGCCTGCGGTAAGTACAACCCTCCCCCGCCGGAGCCTGCGGTAAGTACAACCCTCCCCCACCGGAGCCTGCGGTAAGTACAACCCTCCCCCGCCGGAGCCTGCGGTAAGTACAACCCTCCCCCACCGGAGCCTGCGGTAAGTACAACCCTCCCCCGCCGGAGCCTGCGGTAAGTATAACCCTCCCCCGCCGGAGCCTGCGGTAAGTACAACCCCTCCCCCGCCGGAGCCTGCGGTAAGTACAAACCCTCCCCCGCCGGAGCCTGCGGTAAGTACAACCCTCCCCCGCCGGAGCCTGCGGTAAGTACAACCCCTCCCCCCACCGGAGCCTGCGGTAAGTACAACCCTCCCCCGCCGGAGCCTGCGGTAAGTACAACCCTCCCCCACCGGAGCCTGCGGTAAGTACAACCCTCCCCCGCCGGAGCCTGCGGTAAGTACAACCCTCCCCCGCCGGAGCCTGCGGTAAGTACAACCCTCCCCCGCCGGAGCCTGCGGTAAGTACAACCTCCCCCGCCGGAGCCTGCGGTAAGTACAACCCTCCCCCGCCGGAGCCTGCGGTAAGTACAACCCTCCCCCACCGGAGCCTGCGGTAAGTACAACCCTCCCCCACCGGAGCCTGCGGTAAGTACAACCCTCCCCCACCGGAGCCTG